>BQNB010104855.1:0-23726 GCA_026074375.1 Tanacetum coccineum
CAACTTAAATGCTTCATCCGAAGTACTTTAAGCATGTTTAATTCGCGAAATGCAAATTAAAACGTCACTCCTCTTCGCAAAAGTTTCGTCAAAATTAAGTTCAAAATCATTCCTAATATCACAAAATCAACCATTAAAACTTCAAAATCAAGCATTAAAACTTCAATTGAAGATCAAATCAACACTAATAATCATTCCTAGTATCACAAAGATCATCAATTGTAAGTCATTTCATCTATTTTCTTTTAATATTGAGTCTAGGGTTCATGATGAACACCAAAAATCAAAATTAGGGATTTTCGATTTTTCTTTCGATTTTGTACAATTAAGAGTACTAGGATACAATGTATAACTAATATGCTTCTCGTAGATATAGGATTTGCATACATTAGTGAACTTGTTGAAAAATTGATTTCAAACCAAAACCTCAATTTTATTTTCAAATCACTCATGTTAGGAACATCATAAAATTGTTGTTATGCATTGTCAATACAACCTAAAAACGTTTTCAAATACATGCATAATGACCTCATGAACAAATTTCGAGATACATAATTCATATGTATTTTTCGACTTGTTTGGTTGAGCAAAATCAAACTAAGGAGCGTTTGGATTAACTCTTAGGATGTTATACTTAGGTCGAGTTAATCGTTACTCCACATTTGTTGCATATAGGCACACACTAGGCAAGAACTCAAGACATTACTACAAGTAAAATACAATTAAAATGTGATCTTGGTTATCTTATTCTAGGTGACAATGCCTCGCAAATCTTCTGAAGATTACAAAAACACAAGACACTACATTCCTCAAATTTCACATGAATTTCGTTCTCCAATAAAAGAAAAACTAAGAAACCTTGAAGAACGTTACATTCACGAGGGTCGGGTGGTTTTTGATAACTTTACGGATCTTAGATATGTTCGGTCTTTGTTTCATTTTGTCGAGTTTGAGTGTCTTCTTGAAATCAATGAACAAGTTTGTCCTCGTTTTATTCTTGAGTTTTACAGTCAGTATCGTTTGAGTTATTCCGACGAAGGTCAAATGTTTGTTGAATTTGTCATTCAAAACCAATACTTCTCTCTTTGTCTTGAAGACTTTGCTCAAATCCTCAGAATCCCTTGTGAGGGTGCGTGTGTCTTTAGTGACCGATGGTCACTTGATGAGTTGGTATATGGTGCCCCTTCGGAAGGCCCATATCAAACCAACCTTCCTTCTCCCGATGATATCATCTCGTATGTTCGAGAAGATAGAGAAGGTCAAGTCACTCGCATTCGTCATCAAGAAGAAATTGAGGTTCAAAATTATCAAATTCTCACTCGTGAAATAATTGTGTCACTCGCATGTCTTTGTTATATGCTTTATTGCGTTGCAAACTCTGAAAAATTCAACCTTGCCTACTTCATGGCAAAACGAATGGAGTGGGTTACCAAGCAAGCTAAGTTGATTCTACCTTATGGTATGCTATTAACCCGCTTGTTTGATTTCATCATTAGTGAATATCCCGAGTTAAAGAACGAGTTCTATATCTTGTACGATCGTCTCATGACTCCTCTTGCCGCTCAACTAGAGCGAAAACCAAAAAGGGATCGTAGCACGAGAAGAGGTCGTCAATCCACTTCTTCATCTTCCGCCTTTGATCAACCATCCTCATCTCATATCAACGATGATGATGATGATGGGAATGACGAAGAGACCTCGCGTGCAAGCACTCCTTCCCCCATTCGTTATGTCAATTCCCTAACCAATCAAGCTCCTCAAGTCTTTCAAAATCCACCTAACATTGAACCTCGCCTTGAACCATTTTACACCCGTCAAACCAAAATTATCAACCGTCAAGTGCAATTAAGAGATGAGCATCGTGGTGGAGTAAGGTCAATCGGCAAAAGTCTTAGAAAGTTATGGAGAAACATGAGGAAGTGAGCAATAAGGGAAATTGCTTTATGACATTATTATCTATATTATTTACTAACCTATTATGATTAGGTGTTTGAACTTATGCTACTTATTAGTAATTTAGTACGTAGTATGAGCAACTTAGCTTGCCATGAATGATCTTTCAAATTTATCATCCTAAACCAATGCTTGCATGCACCTTAATACATTTTAGTTATAATTAAAATATTATGCATGTTTATGAACTTGTCAACTTGCCCATATATATGTGCATTCTTGATTGATCTTAGGATGCTTAGTCCTATATGCTTGATTATTATGTTTTAGATGATTCATGATGAAATGGAATTGACTACAAAAATAAGAGAAAGTTTTATAGGTTTTCAGGAAAAACTGAAAAATTTTCTGTCTCCAGAAAACGGCCCCCTTAAATACTGGGCGGCCCCTCAATATATTTAGGTACGCCAGATATTTAAGGGACCGCCATCAGGGGTCACGGATTCTTCTACTGTGACCACCTGATTTTCTGTGCAGTTGACCACTATCCCATCTAAGCCTAGCTGATTTCTGCTTTTTGATAAACAATTTTTGGAATCTAAAACTTCAAACCTCATGCCTTACCTCTTGAATCTACCTCTTTTACCTTAAATCATGAACTCTTCTTATTTTTCTTATCATCTTTATCTTCCTCAACCAAAATCTACCATGAATTCCACAAATGCTTCTTCTTCAAACCCTTCCAAGAAAATCAAATTAACCATAATCCCTCCTAGACAACTATTTGTCAACATCTCTAGTGATGAAGAAGTCATCACTACACCTTCTCCTACCACCACTTCTTCATCTCCAACTCCTCCAAATGCACCATCAAAAACTCCATCCACAAATCAAACCTCCTCAAGCCAAGATAACACATCTTCTTCTTTTCACTCAAAACTTCAAATTTCACCACCATCTTCACATGAACCAACTTTTCCTCATAATTTGAACCCTTTGTTGACAACATTTCGGATGTTCCTCCTAGACCTCTAAACCCTCATCCACTTCAAAGTCATCCTTCTTTGGATATCATACTCTTTTTGTCACCAATCACTCCTCTTGATCACATTTATGACACTTCATTACCACCATCTCCACCACAACCTCAACCACCTATCATGGGTCATCCTCTTTTCTACAACTATCGTGACTATCATGGGTCAACTTACATATGTTGCTCTCATAACCAAAACCTTTTCTTCACTTTAAGAGATGAGATGAACATCATGTTTGCTCATCTTGAATATCTTCTCACTACCGCAATCACCTCACACTTTCCACCTCCACCTTGAAAAGTCTTCAAATGTTTTCATAAACGTGTCACCCCAAACCTTTTGCTCAAAAAGTCATTCTCTATGAATCATGAATCATTTAGGACTTATGTAGTATTGTTTCTCTTTATCTCATGAAGTATGTAGTGTAACTTATGGATTAATTATCTTGTATTAGCTCTAGCTTTATTTTGCATGAATGTATTAGTTGCATTTGCTATTGTATGAGTTTCTTGTTGGTTGAATGAAACTCTCTTTTGGGTGACTTAAAACTCATGTGTTGCTTTACAAGATATTTGTCTTGCACTTGTATTTCTAACTTTGTTTTGTAGCACATAATTTTCGTAAGATCGATCCCTTGGTGCCCCGAACAAGGGGGAGCATACATCAAGGGGGAGTCTTGATATCGTCGATTTCTTTCTTCCTACAACAACTCGACGATCATCCTTTTTGAATTCGACAAAAAGGGGGAGAAATGGAACAAAACTCATTAATAATGTGTAACTATTAATTTTATACAAAATGAGTTTATATTTTGTCATCATCAAAAAGGGGGAGATTGTTAATACAAATAATGTCTAAAAACGTTATTTATATTTTTACCTCCGCGTTTTAATAATAACAAAATGTAAAAACGTTTACGATATACTATTAACGTTTAAAATTATTAATCGTTAAAATTCTATTTCTAAGATTAGGATCACTTAAGGTATGAACAAACAAATCATTAAGCATGATTAGTGATCAAGAAAATATTTTTCTCTCATCTATTACATTTTTACAAAATATTTTCACAAAATTAATTATACAAAATATTTTCTAATTAAAAAAAAGTTTTATTAAAAACATAAAATTTGAAATTCAAATTTTCCCCCCAAAACGGAAGCTTCTATACCAGATACAACCTTCCTCACAAAAGACAAAAAAGGGAGCGGAGTCTAGGTGGCGGCCCCCTTATATATATGGGACCGCCAGGACTGCCACCAGTTACCGTTGGCTTTTCCTGTCTATAAATACTGGTCCACCCCTTGCTGAAAATTATTCCTCTTGGCACGAAATTTTTCAGTCTCTTCTTTCTCTCTCTAAAACTTATTTCTCTCACTAAAACTCTTGAGCACTAACATACTTAGATCTTGTTTCAAGTGATCTAATCTCTTCTTCTCATCTCTTCCCTCTCATTCAAGTGCAAGAGAAGAACACTCGTATTCGTCAAGAAACGAAGTGTTAATTAGTGATCTCTCCTCTTTTCTTTTAAGTAACAAACCTCTATTGTATTTATCTTGTGTATTTGTGTGATTCGGATATTGTGTAGATCCGATTGTGTAGATCTTGTGAGTGTATATATCTTGTGAAGTGGTAGATTGGTTCTAGCTAAGATTAGGACTCGACATTTAGCTTAGTGTCGGAAAATAACATAAGCGACGTGTAAACACTTTTCTCCGCCTAAAGGGAGCTTGTTGACATAGTGAAATATCGAGTCGGATACTCGGGGACAAGAGTAGGATGAAGAGGTGCTTCATAGCCGAACCACTATAAAATCTTGGTGTCTTGGTTTGGTTGTTTCTTTCCTTATCTCTTTATATTATTATTGTTAATTAATTTTAGATATATAATAGTGTTTTGTTCATATTGTGAATTGGTTAAACTTATAACTCGGATCTAAATATTTTTGAAAGTAAACTTTTTAAACGCTAAAGAACGTGTAAACTATTCAGCCCCCCCCCCCTTCTAGTTTCTACAAAACGATTTAATAAAAAACTCAGAAATCTCCGTTACTCGATTATAAGGCATCTCAACTCATTATGGTATTCGGCACCGTTCCTATTTGCAAGAGACTTAATATGTGAGCTTTTCACAAGTGTGCGTCTGTTGCACGGTTAATGAAAAAGCTTCGCCTAAAGTTGTGGGGTTTGACCTTAAGAGTGCACATTGTAGAGTCGGTTTAAGTCCAGAGATGTAAAATGATTTAAGTAAGTTTTTAAAGATTCGTGTTACTCGATTTGCAAGTATTACAAACTTACTCTCATATTCGGCCAACATACCCATTGGCAAGAGCTTTAATAGTGCGTCTTTCGCGTCCCGATCGTTGTCGCCCGATGCCATTAACAGTCCTCCCATGAACAATAACTCGAAGAACAAAAACAAAAAATTCTGGTGAATAGTACCGATGAATAGTACCACGTGAACAGTAACTCCGGTGAACAGTGCGCGTGAATAGCACTCGTCGTGGATAGTACTCGATGAACAGTAAAAAAATTAATTTTTTTGAACCCTAATCTCAAACTGATAACGTCTAAATTAAACATGTTTCTATGGCGTTATTTATGTTTATTTTATCATTTCTCGTGAACTTTTGGTACTTAATCAAGCTTAAATTGCTTATAGGTTCACTTGAAGATTCTAAAGACTCAAGCTCAAAGATCTACACACTTTGGAAAGCGAATACAAGAAAAGAAAAGTCTCTATTTAAAAGTTCAAGAAGTTCGCCACACTTTCTACAAAGTTCGCCGCACTTTCCTATGAAGCCTCTAAAACCGGCGCACCTATATCTTTGTTCGCCGCACTTTTCCCGAAGTCAAAAGAATTAAAGTCTAATAAATGCACCTGCATTAACTCACCAAAACCGCCGCACTTATTTGTAAGTGCGCCGCACTTCCAGTCAAAACATTAAATGACCATCGCATTAACTCCTCAAGTGCGCCGCACTTAATTCTAAAACCGGCACACTTTTTCCAAATTTTATCCTATAAATAGAGGACAATTTTTGCATTCCAAATCATCCAACACATAATCACTCTCACTACTCCATACACACACACTTCCCTACTACCAACCAAAACACCTAGAAACACCTCCCCCCTTTGACAGAAAAGATTTAACTATCCAAGAACGAAGAAGTTTTGTACTTAGTTGTTGAAATTATGGAAGTTAGATGTAAATGTGATTTTGTATAATGAAGACTCCCTTAGCATGACAGAGGCTTTAAAAAAAAAAAAAATTCCTCTCATGACTACTCGGTGAAGTTACGATAATGAATAAGCGTTTGGTATAATCTTGATCATCTTAATCTTAAGCTTATATTGCAACCCTGTCATATCTTAATCTTACGATTTTGCTTAATCAAAAACCTAGATTATATAATCATATCGGTATAGTTCGAAAGACCCGTTATGATCTACTTGGATTTTAAAAGAATTGTCTATGGTCCTTATAACTTCTTATTGCGAAAATCCACTTTGTCAATTGATAATACAAAATAAGCCTTTGATTGTAATAGTAACTGATTATTTGAGGTACCACCATTTGGTGTAGTTAACTAAATATAAGTCTTAAGTTAAAACAAGTTGATTTATGAAAACGTTTTTTGACGAGAAATCGCCTTTATAAATTAATGCCCCACTCTCATGGTCAAATCATTTTAAACACTTATAAATTATTTTCAACTATCTGGGTAGTCATCTTTATTATCACTGGTAAAAAACAAAGTTACTTTCAAAATAGTTTAAATTCTATCTCTTGCTGATTATGAACACTACTCTAATCCCTGTATAATAGACCTAGTCTACCTAAAAAGATTATAGTCTAACATACGTGGGGTTATACTTTTACCCTTGTGTTACCATATAATTGTCCGGTAATGTCAGTAATAAAATAATAAAGCTTTGAAACACTCAAAGTTTTTTGGGCCGCTGCCGGATTTCTTAGCTGTCTGAGTAGTACAATACACTGGCAAATACTTTAACTCCCCCTCTTTTTCAAAAATCACCATTCAGTTTACTAGCAAACTGACCCAAACAAATTTTCCTTTAGATGCATACACGTGCTTCCAATTCTGAACTTGTTGAACTGTTACATGAACTTCAACGTACTCTGAATCAAAGACTTCGTTGATAAAACAGAAGAGTTCCATTCGATCAAAGAAATAATCCACCTAAAAACCCGAGAATTATCTATCCGCCAATTCTCAACATCAACCACTTCCGTCACTTTCATGATACTCTTGAAAATCTTTTCCCAATGGATGATGAACCCATGTGGGCTGCTGACCGTGTTGTCGCTCTGACTCCCGGTTCCGCAATCACTATTCCTGAAACTACTAATGAATTTGCTATCAAAGGTAACCACTTGACCCTCGTCAAAGGAAATCAATTCGATGGTAGGACCAAAACCGATCCTCATAAACACATTCATGAATTCATTGGAATTTGCGATATGTTTAAATACAGACATACCGAAAATGAAGTCGTCCGCCTAATGATGTTTCCCCTATCCCTTACTGGGGAAGAAAAAACATGGTTGGATGAACTCAACGAAGGAACTATCGAAACATGGGATGAACTCCGAGCCGCTTTCATTAGCCGATTCTTTCCCCCATCTCTTTTCGACCGACTCCTCGGAGAAATCCGAGCTTTCTCTCAACACGAAAATGAATCTCTAACCGATGCTTGGCTTCGTATGAAGGAAATGCTCCGAAACTGTCATGGTCACAATTTGTCCAAAGGCAATATCATTAAAATCTTCTATCATGGTCTCAGCGAAATAACCCAAGAAGTTCTGAATGCCGCAGCTGGTGGTATTTTCCTCTATAAAACACCAAATCAAGCTTATCAGCTTTTGGAAGACAAGGTCTTACTCAAGCTCGATTGGGCTAAAAACCAAAAAACCAAATCATCTCTTAAGAAAACCGTTGCTTTCGCCGATGAAGGTAGCAGTAATTCCGATACTGACAAAATTATGGCCCGAATGGATGCCATGACCCTGAAAATGGATGCTCAGTATAAAGAACTCCAAACCCATTCTAAAAAAACTAAACCCGATCTTGATGAAGATGATATACCTATGTCCCGTGAAGAGGAAGCTAAATTCATGCAAACTTTTTGTAAGACTCGTTTTTACAATGATTACCGCGACCGAGACTCAAATCGCGATAATTGGCGTTCAAACGAACGAAGTAGTTACAATCGAGACAACTATCGATCCAATACCGATGATAAACCATACGATCTTCAGAAACAATTCAACGATTTCATGAAATCTCAGCAATCAACCAACGCTTTCGTCAAAGAAACATTCATGGATCTCAAAACTCAACTCGAAACCGTTGCCAAAAATCATCAAGCTTCAATTCAAAATCTTGAAACCAAGTTCGACAGACTTGCTGACAAGCAATCTGGTCGACCATCTGGATCTCTTCCTAGTAACACTCAACCAAACCCAAAAGGACATAATTCCAAAGCCTACCAACCACCACAATCTCGCAATGAGCATGTGAATGCCGTATTCACAAGAAGTGGTAAATCCTACAACTCACCAGTTAACCCCAATGATCAACAAACAAATTCTGAAACTCCTATCAACTTCGATAGTGATGATGAAGACGAAGAACCCACACTACAACCAAAAACTCAAAATCCATAACCAGTCAAGGAAACTCCATTACCCAAACCATATAAACCGAAAATTCCGTATCCTTAACGTCCAAGGAAAGAGAAAATGGAAGCTCAATACGGAAAATTTCTCGACGTAATCCGTTCATTCGAAACAATGTACCCTATCGATGTCTTAGCCGATGCCTAATCTGGAAAATTTCTCAGAGGAACTTCAAAGCAACAACAGAAGATCGAACAAATTCTTATTTCGCTTTCTTAAGCTACGAAAGGTTCGCAATGATCCAAAACAAAGTTCTACCTAAACTCGGAGACCCCGGAAGTTTTCTTATTCCAAGTAATTTCAACAAAACTTTCTCCTGTAATGCCTTATCCCGTCCTTGGGGCTAGCAGTACCTTAATGCCATAATTCCGCTAGATGCTAAATTATCTCTCAAAGTCTTTAAACCTAACAAAAATGCGCGTAAAGATACGGACAGATCATTCCAATACCCTGTTGGAATAGCTAAAAATATGCTCGCTGAAGTTGGTAAACTCACCTTTCCTGCTGATTTCGTTATTCTCGAAATGGAAGAAGATAGTAAAGTTTCCCTCATTTTGGGACGACCCTTTCTTCACACTGCTGATGCAGTAATTCAAGTTAAATAGAAACAACTCAACCTTGGAGTTAGAACTGAACGAATGATTTTCAATATCGATTTTGCAATGAAACACTCCTATTCAAACGATGATACCTGTTTCAAGTAAACGTGTCATTCGAAGAAAAATCTTAGAAGAAGAATTTTCGACGCCTCTCTAGATGAAGGTATAAAATTCTTCTTTCCCATCGAAGGAACCCTTCTTGAATAAGAAATCCGTTTGCAGAATTTGATGAATTTCAGAGTAATGACTGTGAAATGAAAACTCTGATTCTGAATTCTGACACCGGAAGATCCACCATTAGAAAAATAAACCAACAATACTGATTTATAAAATCAAAACATCTATCGTAGGCACCTCTTACGGATCTCAAACTTAAACCCCTTCCTGATAATCTGGAATATGTATTTCTGGAAGAACCCTCTTTTCTTCCTTTTATCATATCATCTCAGCTATCCAAAGAAAAGAAGAACATACTCATATCCGTCCTTAAAAAACACAAGCAAGCCTTCGCTTGGAAAACAACAGATATTCCTGGTATTTGCCCATCATTCTGCAAACACAAGATACAACTTCTTGATGATAAGAAACCAGTTGTCCAAAAACAAAGAAGGCTAAACCCAAACATCCAAGAAGTTGTTAAGAAAGAAATCATAAAACTCTTGGATACCGGTATTATTTATCCAATTGCCGATAGTCCTTGGGTTAGTCCTATTCACTGTGTACCAAAGAAAGGTGGTATTACAGTTGTCACCAACGAAAATGATGAACTTGTTTCAACGAGAACCTTTACGGGTTGGCGAGTATGCATCGATTATCGTAAACTAAATGAAGCAACCGCAAAAGATCATTTCCCTTTGTCGTTTATGGATCAAATGTTAGAAAGACTCACAGGAAATAAATATTTCTGTTTCCTGGATGGTTTTTCCGGATATTTTCAAATTCCTATCAATCCTATGGACCAAGAGAAAACAACGTTCACATGTCCTTTCAGAACATACGCTTATAGGCGAATGCCTTTCGGGCTATGTAATGCTTATTCCACATTCCAAAGGTGCATGTTGGCAATCTTTCGCGATATGATCTAAGAATCAGTCGAAGTATTCATGGACGATTTCTCCGTCTTCAGAAACTCTTTCGACACATGCCTAAACAATCTCAATAAAATTCTCCAACGTTGTAAGGATGCTCATCTTGTCCTTAATTGGGAAAAATGTCACTTCATGGTCAAAGAAGAAATTATGCTTGGACACAAAGTGTCCAGTGCAGGACTCGAAGTCGACAAAGCAAAGATCGACGTAATCTCAAAACTTCCACCCCCGACCAATATTAAAGGTATAGAAGCTTTCTCGGACATTCTGGTTTTTACGGACGTTTTATTAAGAATTTCTAAAAAATTGCCCGACCTCTTACTAAGCTGCTTGAAAAAGATACTCCATTTGAATTCGACGATGAATGTCAAAAAGCATTCAAATTATTAAAGGAGAAACTCACATGTGCTCCTGTTATCGTAAGCCCCAATTGGAATCTTCCATTTGAACTTATGTGTGATGCAAGTGATTTTACAGTAGGAGCCATCTTAGGTCAAAAAGATGGTAAAAACTTTCATCTAATTTACTTTGCAAGCAAAACCCTTAACCCAGCTCAACAAAAATACACCGTAACCGAAAAAGAGCTTATATGGCTGTGTTTGTGCATTTTGGACAAACTCAGAATCCTATCTTATTTTCTCAAAAAACTATTGTTCACACGTTCATTCAGCCTCTAAGGCACCTTATTCAAGAAAATGATGCTAAACCTAGCCTTATTCAATGGTCTTACTCTTTGCAAGATTTGAATAGAATAGAAATCAAGGATATAAAGGGTACAGAAAATGTTGCTGCTGACCACTTATCCCGAATTGAAAATGACGAGTCAAGTGATGACAGTGAAGTCGATGATAACTTTCCCGAAGAAACTTTAATGTTCATCAATACCAAAAATGAACCTTGGTTCGCAGACTTTGCAAACTACTTGGTCGGCGATATTATACCAAAAGGGATGACGTATCAACAAAAGAACAAATTCTTCTCTGACCTCAAACATTACTTTTGGGAATAACCTTACCTATTCAAAGTATGTTCTGATGGTATGATCAGACGCTGTATATCTGGACCAGAAACTCGAACCATTTTAGATCAATGTCACCACGGACCAATCGGTGGACATTACGAACCAAACATAACTGCTAAAAAGGTCCTAGATTCAGGTTTTTACTGGCCGACAATTATCAAAGAGGCTCATACTCTAGTTCGCCTATGCAAAGCATGTCAAAAGACAGGAAATATATCAAAACGTGATGAGATGCCCTTAAACAACATTCAAGTATGTGAAATTTATGACATATGGGGTATCGACTTTATAGGGCCATTCCCGAAATCATATAAGTTTGAATACATTCTTGTCACTATTGATTACGTATCTAAATGGGCCAAAGCTCAGGCTTTACTAACCAATGATGCCCGAGTGGTTATAACTTTTCTAAAGAAACTATTTTACAGTTTCAGAATGCCCAAAGCTCTAATTAGCAACAGAGGAACTCACTTCTGCAACAAAATAATGGAAAAAACATGAAAAGATATTAAGTTTACCACCGTTTCTCCACATCATATCATCCTCAAACCAGTGGTCAAGTTGAAAACATGAACAGAGCTCTTAAAAGAATTCTTTAAAAAACTGTTAATGACAATCCTGCTATTTGGTCATAAAGATAACTAATGATGCTCTGTGGGTTTTCGCACTGCCTACAAAACAACCTACCCGTACCAACCCTACAAACTATATTTGGAAAAACCTGCCACTTACCATTTGAAATTGAAAACACCGGCATTACTTGGCTTATGATGAATTGCAACTATATCTCATCCATGTGGTGAGAAAAGAATGTTTCAGTTTACAGAGTTGATAACCTTAGACATGGACGCTTTATGAAAACTCTCGTCTATACAAGGCAAGAACCAAAGTCTGGCACGACAGAAAACTAAGAATGAGAAAAGAATTCAAACAAGGAGACAAGGTTCTGCTATTTCACTCGAACTACAAATTTAAACAACCAAAACTCAGATCTCGATGGTTAGGACCTTATTTAGTGAAACATCAATATCCATCCGGATATGTTGAACTCTATGGAAAAGATGGAAAGACGTTTATTGTAAATGGCCATCGACTTAAATTATATCATGAAGAAGATACTGACCCAAGGGAAGCCGTAACTCCCTTTTTCCCAAAAAGAATGACTCACAAAATACGAGTCTAGCTAAAGACTCTCTTAAAAATTAAGCGCTTTTCTAGAGGCAATCCGTGCTTCACTTAAGTATGGAGGAGTCCCTCCTCCATTCTTCTACTAATATTTTTTTTCTTCTAAAAAACAATAAAAATATTTTCTTTTTTTGTGCTTTTTGTTTGTTTACTTTTATGTAGGTACTTTAGCTTAAAGATACGAAAAAATATGAAGTATGCTCAAGAATAGCTCTCTCGCAACTATATCTATATGCCTCAGGAAGTACCATTTTCCTTTAAAATTTTCCCTATTTTATCTCTATTATCAGTTATCACATTGAGAGCAATGTTCAACTTAAGTGTGGAGGGGAGCCAAATAGGAAAAATTAATCATATCCCTCCATGTTTACCCTTTAAAAAAACAACATAAGTATAAATACAAATTTCTCCACTGATATTTTATGGAAAATTTAATATATATAAAGCTTTCAAAAAAAATTAAAAATTGTCTTAGTTAGGATATCAACAGGAAATTGACATCTATAGATTAGCACAACCTAGTCCTACTATATTGTGAGCATTCATAAGCCTATAGAATATTCGGTATCCACATTTGGTACCAAGGATAAGTGGATGCTTTCAGCTTGTTCGAGTTAGGTTTGATTGTAGTCGTTATGTGTCATAATTTCGTCGTTACGGGATATGTACATATGGTCTTTGTCGCCTTTTTTGGAACATTGATATTGGTTGATAATTATATTTGAGAGAGCCGGTAATTTAGAAGCTCTAGAACTTGTGCTTAATCATCATTTACTAGACCGAAGCCTAATCACATGTAATAGTGGTTATGTTTATGTGTTAAGTAAAAGCCTATGGTAGCTGTCTAGATTATGTCTGTGCAAATTGAGTGTTTTTCACAAACATATAAACCCTATCTGAGTGGCATGAGTGAATTAAAAATGAAACACTATCCCTACGTGAGGTGCTATGTTATATGTCTATGCCTGAAAAATTACCTAATATGCAAACTCTTATAAAATCCAAATTTTCTCCACGTCACGATAAATGATTCTATTTTCTCGCTTCTATTGCTTGAGGGCAAGCAATAAGCTAAGTGTGGAGGGATTTGATAACACCCATAAATTATACATGTTTTCTTATGGCGTTATATGTATATTATTTTATCATTTCTCGGTGAAACTTTCGATATTTATATGCCTAAAATTTGCTTGCAGGATTCACTAGAAGACAATTACTGGTGATTAGCTAATTCAAAAACCAAACACTTTACCGTTTAACGAACACTTCATTCAATGAAAAGTTTAACAATCAAGTCTATGTGGCCAAATGTGCGCCGCAATTAAAGATGTGCGCCGCACTTTATCTTCAGTCAAAGACAGTCAACATTTGCATTTAATATCAAACAGTACGTGCATAATGTTTGGGTGCGCCCGCACTCCCACCTGATTGAGCATCTATGAATAATTAATTGCATAATGTTTTACAACCTAAGTCACGCCATTATACTCTTTTTTTGGAGCACTTTCTTAATAAATATTTAATACTCATGCATTTAATCACCAAGTGCGCCGCACAAACTTTTGTATGCGCCGCACTTTTCACCCAAAATCAACCTATAAATAGAGGATGCATTTTCACTCTCAAATCATTCATCTCATTCCAAAAATCATATCCATCACACACATACTCCCATCCTCTTATCCATCATCCATATAAACACCAAAAACACTACTCCCTTTGAAGAATAAAGATATAATGATCAAGAACGAAGACGGTTATCAACTTAGTTATTGGAATAATGGAAGTCTATGTTAAATCTACTTTTGTTATGAACACCTTAGCCATGAGAGGCTAAATATCTCATGACTACTCGGTGATGTTATGATAATGAATAAGCATTTGGTATGATCGTGATCCTTTTAATCTCAAGCTTATGTTGAAATCCTATTATATCTTATCTTGTCCATCTTTGATTATCAACTTAAATTACATAGTCATATTGGTATAGGTCGAGAGACCCGGTATGATCTATGTGGTTTTAAAGATTTGTCTACGATCTTTATCGTTTGTGCCGAGAAATCCACTTTCGTAAATTGATAAAAAAATAAGGTTTTGTTTATCACTAGTAAATGGATTTTATTTGAGTGACACATTTGGGGTCTAGTTAAACTAAATATAAGGTCTTGAGTATTAATTTAGTTGTGGGAAAAACTTTTTCTGATGAGAAATCCTTTTATAAAATTATGGTTACTACCTCCGAGGTTAATCATTCTAATACTTATAAATTTATTTTCAACTATTCCGAGTAGTCTTCTTTATTATCATTGGTAAAACAAAAAGTTATTTTCAAGTTAAAGTTTATTTTCTTTCTGATTATCTAAACACTACCTAAAAATATTATACTACATACGTGAGTTATACTTTTACCCATGTGTTTCCTTATAATAAAATTAGTATTTTCAGTAATTATAAATTTAAAGCCTTTGAAACACATGAGTTACCTTTATTAATTCTTGCTTTGTTGTTGCCATGAGCAGCTAAGCACTTTAAGTGTTGACCTAGTTTTGAATTTACGATCGTTATAATGTTTGTTTCCTGTTAAATCATGGTTTTGCTGGATATCCTTTTGACTATCGTGTAACCTTGGGTTTTGGTATTATTACGGGTGGTTTAGACCCTATTAGTCCTGTTATTAGATTACTAATTGAACGTCGGATTAATAGTGGTACTAGGATAGGTTTCAAACCATATCCCTAGTGTAGGAACTAATCCTGTTACCGCCTCTATCACTTAATATACTTAAAAAGCACAGGTACTCTTTCAGAGAGGGTTAATAATATGTTTAGGTTATTAGACAAGTTCTTGGGATAGTTGGGATTAATCACTATGACTGGGTTGCCCTACCTTTGTAACCTTTGAGGGATTCAGGATCGCAGGAATTATAGGGCAAACTAAATATATCTATTCAGGTATGTCGACTTTAGAAATCACTAATGAAACCATGTTATAACATTGCACAGGAAAACATAAGTTATGATGGTAGTAATGAATTGGCTAGGCTAGCACGTCTTTCTCCCTGGTTACTTCTTTCAATTTACTTTCTCGCAATTTAATTTCCTTGTGATCTTACCAAAGCAATCTTAAAAACTATTCTCAAATACCGTGAAAATTCCGATAATTAAAACTAAATTAAATTAGCTCTTGGGTACGATCTCGGATTTTACCATCTCTACACTACTCACGATCGGGTTCTCTACCCGTTAGTGCGTTTGTCAGGTGAATCGAGTTTTATAAATTGAAAACTTGGTAAAAATATATTTAAAATAAAATATGCATCAAGTTTTTGACGCCGCTACCGAGGAGCTAAAAATTAGTATTAATTTGATTTCTTGTAATTATTTATAATCTTTCTCTAACTTCTAATAACTGTAGGAGCTATGGCCGGAGTAGACATCAATACTCTCACCTTGGAACAATACTTAGCATTGTTATGAGAAAACCAAGCACCGGGCGTGGTTAAACTAGAAATCTGAGGCAATGTTAACTTTAAGATCAAGAGTCAATTCATGCGAGAATTAAGGGAAGAAACCTTCTTCGGGAATAAAAATGAGGATGCCCACGATCATGTGGATCGAGTCCTCAACATTGTAAGTTTATTCAATATTCCTAGGGAGTCATAGGACGCAGTACTCCTACGCGTAATTCCATTTACTCTTACAAGGACCGCTAAAAGGTAGGTGGATAGAGTTACTCCAGGAGCTGTCAACACTTGGGACCTCCTTAAAAAGGCTTTTATCTAAAGGTATTGTCCACCATCCAAGACTGCTAAAAGACTTGAAGACATCCACAACTTCAAGCAGGAAATCGATGAATCATTATACCAAGCTTGGGAACGGTTTAATTATTTGCTGTATAAGTGCCCAACCCACGACATAAACAGCCATCAAAAGGTAAATGGCATGCGTTTAATTACACATACCTTTGACCACTAAAATGGACTTAAATAAATAAAAACGTACCAAAAATACATTGTATGTTTTACATTTGTATTATGCAAGTAATGGATATCCAAGAAAAGGACAAAAATCAAAGCCAAAACGACAAACCGAGCACGAGATAGGAAAGAGCGTCAAAGAAAATTCAAGTCAAAGCCAAAAGTCAACAAAAAGTCAAAGCCAAATCAAGTCAAAGTCAACCCTAGGAGTAGTTCTCGGAAAGAGTCGGAAAACGAAACCCAAAACATACAATACTAGCCAATAAGTGGGCCCACCTGTACCCACCTAGTGGGCCTAAGACAACCCACTATCTTATACACCTTAAAACATCAATTAAAAGCCTTATAATTCCATTTACCATACCGCCCAACATTAGCCCAAACACCACCCTTTTATAACCCCTGTGAACACCACTTCACTCCGTTACCTTTATAAAATGCCCCCCCCCCCCCCCCGTTAGTCCTTTAAGGACTAACGGTGCAAACCAATTATAAACCTCAGGGGCCAAAATTGCCTAACACAAGGACCATGTGTGAAATAAAAACACACACCTTGAGCGACTGTTCTTTCCAAGTCCCCAAACCTCACCCTGCAACTCAAAACACTATTTATCATCCCCCACTACCCGCCAATTTTCACCCCAACATTGTTCCCCTTTCTTCTCCACTTTGTCTACACATCGCTCTCCTTTATCCCACCACCCAGCTGGCATGACACCTTGGCAATCCTCTCTTATGCCATTGGTCCAAGAAAAATGACAAATCGATCAAGGGTTGTGATGATTATCTTGGGGACAAAGAAAACTTTGATGGCTGAGATCAACTTAGGATTCCCCTCACACAACAAGCACAACCTCAACCTCCTCAGCAAAGAAGCACAAGAGAAACAAGACCTAGAACCTTCATACGTTTAGTATAAATAGGTCCTCTTGTAGCCATTTGGCATTAGTCTTTTTACTAGTTAGTTTTTATTTCAGCTCATTTTAGTTTTAATGTAATTTTACTTTTACTTGTAAAGTTTTTCAAGTTTAATGAAATATAGTTTTGGTTCTCAAAATCTGTCTTAAGTTCTTTTTGTTTTGAAGGACAACTTATGTTTCAAAAGCCACTAAAAGCTCTTATATAAGCTCTTTTATAACCTGTTTTCATTCAAAAGTATCTTAGATATATAAACAGTTAAGAAAATTTACAAAAAAAAGAAAAGAAAAAAAGAGAGTTCACCACTTAAAATACCATAGCTTTTTGGATGATAAGCTAACTTTGGAAGAGCTTATAGACCTCACTAGCTTGTCTTTTGACAAGCTAGAGCTTGTAGACTTGATTGTTTGCCCTGTTTTGAGCAAGGGTGCTTGTAAGTCTTCATTTTAATTTTCTAGCTCATTTACTGTTTTACTACTTATAATTGCTTATTGCTTGCTTTTGTTTACCTTATTTATTGTTTGTGATGATGGGGGGGGGGGTTGGATTGTTATCGCTGTTAATCTCTTTTGGTTAAAAGTGGTTTGTGCAAGTTTTCTTGAAAACCTGTCATTTTAGCTTATTTATTGCATAATTGGTTCTAGCTTATTTAAGTGCTTTTTAGCTGTTAAAACTTGCCCATTGTGTTCATAATAAGCTAATTAAGATATGGTATTAAGGGTTTGTGTGTTAAAAATCAGGTTTACAAGTTAAAAATATTGTTTTCTTACTTAAAGGGGTGTTTGGTTTAACTATGAAAATAGGTTAAAAAGGGTCAAAACCTGTTTTGTGATTTTGAGTTAACTTTGATTAGGTAATACTAGATATAAAATTTAGTTTGTTTAAGATTTTAAGTGTTAAAACTTTAAAATTATGGTTTTAGAAGTGTTCTTTGAAAATGGTGAGTTTAAGCTTATTATATCTGTTATTGATCATGCATTTTAATCTTATGAAAGTTTGATGTTTATGTGTTTATGCAAGTGGCAAAACAAGTTAGTATCAAAATCATTAGGCCGGCATTGTTGATTTGTGATTTTTCATTCCTGTCAAAATTTTTGCAAAGTGTTGAAAAAATAGCTTTTTGATTTGCTTATTTTGGCTTATCCTGTAATTCAAACTGCTTTTTGATTGTTGTTATGTGTTCTTTGATGTTTAAACTTGATCTGTTTGTTGGTCTCATTGCCATAAGGTTTTGACTGTGTGCTTATTTTTAAGCTCAAAATTGGTAGTTTGCAAAGATTGAAAATTTTGCTAGGTGTTGTATCTATGTGAAATAGCTTTTTCATCAAGCTTTTTCTTGGCTTATAAGTTTTTCAAACTGTTTTTTGATTGAGGGAATCTTAAGTAGCTTTTTGGTAGGCTATTAAGGGCTTATAAGTTGTTTAGCAATAAGGATCCATCTTTAAGCTTATTTTTAAGCTCAAAATTGCCTTTTGTGCTGTTTGGTATGCCTGTTTTTAGCTATTTTGCTCTTTTGCTTATTTTTGCTTATTTGCTTATTGTTTCTGCTTAAGTTAGGCTTAGAATTGCTTATTAAGTTAGTTTAAGTTCATGTTAGCTTATTTCTTTTAAGGTAGAACTTATTTGAGCTTATTTGCATCTTAAGATAATCTCAATAAACTTTTTTTTTTTCTTCACCTCAAATTTTTAAAAATTCTTAAGTATTTACAGCACTTTTAGAGATCGTCCATTTTGCTTATTTAAGCTGTGCTTATTTTTATGTAATCTTCGCTTATTAAAGTGTAGTTGAGTGCCTGTCCTAGCTTATTTCTCTTTTAGGATTGCTTATTTGTGCTCAAAGATCAAAACAGTTAGCCATTTAAGCTTGTTAGTTAAGTGAAGCCCACTGTCACTCAAAAAGCTTATTTTCAGGGCTTATTTCTAAAAAGTAAAAATTTTGTTTTCACAAAAAGTGCTTAAAATTTGCTTATTAAAAAGTTGTAAAAAAATGGAAATAAAAAACGTTTGGGAAAGGGGAAGTCTCAAGTGTTAGGATTGATAAAAGTGACGATCTTATTGAGATAAATGTCTTGTAATAAATAATGAAATATTATTGTGTAATAGGTTAGGTAGATGGTAAATAGTCAAAGACTATAAGTCAAAGGGGCTAAATTGTAAATGTCTAGAAGACAAGGGCTCCCTGGTCATTCATTGTAAAAAAAGTATAATACCTCCACCACTCAATTTGTGATGTGTGTTTTGTGTGTCTCTAGGTGTTTTAATCTAATTTTATCTTTTTCTCGTAATCTCCTCCTCCTCTTCTCTCTCTTCTACTTTCTCTCTCTTAGACTATACACTTTATTGCTAATTGTCCTGAATTTTAGATCTAAACAAGTGGTATTAGAGCTATGCAGGGGCGATTATAAGGGGCGATTTAGTGATGTTTAGGAGAGCTTATCTCAGCAGCTTATTTCGTCAGCTTATTCAGCAGCCTATTTCGAGCTTACTTTGAGCTTATTTTGAGTTTATTTTGTGCTTTTTCAGTCCTGATATGCTGTGTTTTTCTGGTTAAGAGCTTATTTTTCATGTCTAATTGCTAAGTTTGCTTATTTCGGTATTAGTGAGCTTATCGAGTCAAATCTGCTTATTTGAGCTTATTTTGTTCTTATTGAGCTATTTTCAGTTGTGTTTCATGCAACCGAAATTGATTGCTTACGGTTATATCATAAGAATCGTGGCAAGATTTGTACAAATATTGCTTATTTGTGCTTATTTTTGATATTCAGCAGTTGTAAAGTCAAATTCGGTTGTTTGACTGGTCAAACTCGGAAAAATTTGTTACAACATCATTGACTGGTTAAACTTGGGTCAATAACTGTTTTTATCGAATTTGACTGGTCAAATTCAGATCTGTGATCCCTATTGAGTTTCTTACCAAGTTTTAGATAAAGAAAAAGAATAAAAGATAAGAAGTATCTTTGTGGTGATCTGATCTAAATTTTCTTTCCGAGTTTGCAAATAATCAAATCGAAACTCAGTAGATTGTTAATTCATCCAAACTCAGTAGACTCATTTCGATCTCAGATTGGTTGTCTGCCACTAGTGTGTGGTTTTTCTTCGTGGTCTGCTTTAGAGTTGTGGGGGGTATTTCGTGTGTGCTTGCTTGATGTCGTTGTCATGTCCGTTTGCCTTCGTTTTGTTGTTTTGAAGGTTGGTGTTGTTGAAGTCGTCTGTGTTTGGGACATATCTTCCTTCAAAGATTTTTTTGTCTTACATTCCCCCACGTTCCATCGTCAAAAGATTCAAAATAAAAAATAACTCGGGGGTACTCTTTAATTTCTCGAAAAGTCAAACTCGGTGGGTTTTTCAAATCATTTTTTTTTAAAAAAAACCAATGACTTCATTTTTGTAGGATCTTCAGTTGGTTATCCATTTTTTTCACGATCCAAATCCAAAAAACTCGGATTATTTAAACTCGGGGGAAACTTCAAACCAGTAACTTTTTCAAACACTCGGATATTTCAATTAAAAAAAACCAACACTCGGACAAAAGAAATAATAAACCATCGATTTTCGGAATAACAAGGCTACCAACTTTTGATTGTTTATTTTTGGGGGGTTTTTTTCTTTTGATGGTTTCAAAAATCCCCAAAACTCGGGGATATCCAAAAAAACCCAAACTTGGTTTTTTCTTTGGATCGATTTTGAAGCTTGTCATCATAAAACTTCCCTTATTTTTTATTTTTTTTGTAAAACTCCATCAAAGAGGAAAAAATAAAAGTTTATAAGATCAAAAAGATCCGTTCATAAAGAAAATCATCATAGATCGATTTTCAAAGCATAGTCTTCATGTTAATATCTGAAAAATCGAAAGAAAAACAAAGAACAATAGGTGTTCTTGTCCTTTTTTATTTCGATTCATAAATAAAAAGAAAAAATAAGAAAAGAACAAGATCTCAGTTTGGGGTTTTTTTTTCGTGAATCTCTTATGAGATTAAAGGATCTTTAAAGATTTTCATAACACAAATACCCAACTCATCATTGATCATTTTTTTGAAGCTAAGCTTCTGTCAATTTTCGAAACCACAACGCCAAGAAACGACTTGAACAAGAGTGTCCAAATCTGTATCTTTGTTTCGTTTTACTAGCAAGAGAATCCTTATAAACCTACTTGTGTCAAAGTTTTTCCTGTGGATTGTGTTGTTAATAAAGAATCAAGGGTCGAATTTTGTATAGGAATAAGAGGGCATGCTTGTTGTTTTTGTTTGAGTAAAAGTTATCTCAAAAAGATAAAAAGGTGTGTGTTTTATGAGATAGGGTTTGAGTGTGAGACTGAATTTTGTGAGTGTGTGAGAGTGTCTGCATACTATGAAGAGAGGCGTGCGTTTGTTTATGTTAAAATGACACTAGGGTTAAGTGAGTGTGTATTATATAAGTGAGTATTAGGGTTTGACTTATATTTGATTTTAGTTCGGGTTGGGCCAAGATTTAAAACGTGGTTGGGCCAAGAGTTTAATAGGTTAATAAATCTTTGGGCTGGAATTAAATAGATAGTAAAAATGGGCTGGTGTATGAAATTTAGGCTGATGAACTATGAATAACACCAAAAACGTGTGTGTTAACATCTTGTGTTGGACATTTGTTGTAACAAATGTGAGAATTTCTTAAAGTGATACTAAATATTTTCAGTTCACGGTTTTTAATTGCGGGAAAGATTTTTTTGAAAGTGATTGATAATTTCGTGTTGAATTTTTTTTGGCTCGTGTTGGATATTTTGGATCAAAAGTTTTGAAGTTTCTGTCAGAAATTTTTGGGTTCATTGTGATTAAATCAGGAAAAATAGGATCAAACGAGGAAATAATTCAATTACTTCAAAAGACATAAACGATTTTCAAACAAACACAACGTGACAAAGAGGAAAAATATCTTAATGATATTATTCAGTTACAAGATAAAATCAAAGATCTTGAAAACGTTGTTTGTAAAATGGGCAGATCAACTGACACACTTCGGTTGCTTACAAGTGAACAAAAAGCTTTTAAGGACAACTTACATAAGTCGGGTGTGGGATATAACGGTCCTTTTGTTCTTTCACAAGCTTATGCTAAAATTCCTAAGTTGTATCGTGCTTCTGAACTTTGTGATAAAAATGAACAACTGCATGTGTTTGATTCTGAGGAAACTCTTGAGGATGCTGAAAAGAGTCAATTAAAAATGAATGAGTTTCAAAAAGATGAAAAAGTTCAAGAGTTAAAGATTCAACCAATCGACTACGAAAAGTTGAACAAACTTTATAAAGACTTTGTTCCTCAAAAAGAGCTTTCTGCTGAGCAAACATATTTTTCATCTTCTTCTATTCCCTGTGTTAAAGATTCTGTTAAGATTCTGGAAACAAAAAGTATGCCGAGTGAGTCACCTTTGATCAAAGAGTTATACAATATAAAAGTTGGTTTTGAAAAGCTGTCTCTGTTAATAAAACAGAACAGTAAAAGGGCAAGCATTTTTTACACATCACCGGCAGAGATTGAACGTATTGAGTTTTGTCAAAAACAAGTTAAACCAATTCTTAATGAATTACAGGTTTACCTTGATGCTTTTCAGGATCTATTTCACAGAGATATAAAAGAAATGAAAGATGCGTTTGAGCAAAATGATGTCTATCTTGATGAAATTGAGAATCAAAATGATTTGTTGAAAGATCAACTTTTGGAAGCATCCTTAACTGAAGATATCAAGAATCTTGTCATAACTTCTTGTGTGGAAATAAGGAATAAGGATTTACATGATGAAATTGAAAGAATTTCAAAAGAGTCAAACGATGTTTCATTTGAAGTCACTCAGGGATTGTCAAAACGAATTGTTGAATTGGAAAAAGATTTGTCAAAATCTGAGGCAAAGAGTATTGCTTTTGAAATCGCACTTCAACACAAGTCTCGAGAAAATAATTCTTTGAAAACAGTGCAAAAAGAAAATGAGAATTTTATGGCATCATTACAACTCGAAAATGCTCATTTGAAACAGACTTATAAAGATTTGTTTGAGTCGGTTCAAAGGTCAAAAGTTGAGACACATCAATGTGATGAAGCCAAAGTTAAGGACGATTTTGATGAGATTGAAACAAGAAACATTGAGTTGGAATATCGTGTGGCATCATTATTTAAGGAGAATGAACATTTGTAGTTGACTTATAAAAACTTGTTTGATTCAATCAAAAAGTCGCGGGTCCTCAAAAAGAAACAGTTGGATATTTTTGAACTTAACATGGAATCGGGGGAGAATGTTTGTGATAATGCCAAATGTGAGTTTCTAACAAAGTTTGTCGAG
>BQNB010104856.1:5601-23726 GCA_026074375.1 Tanacetum coccineum
TACTCAGATTCCTCCAAAGAGAGCGACGTTGGGTGTATCTATTGTGAGCATAGATAAACGAACAAAAAACCTCCTTTCTTGGGATAACTTTGTATAACCCTAGGGAGACGAACCCTAGTCATTTTAGGAGCTTTATAGGTCTTTTTTAGGTCCTCAAAACCCTATTGTACTATCGTGAATCCATGTTTTAATCAAGTAAGGTTACTTATCTTTAATCATTCAATATGTCTATGTGGTGTTTGATTAATTTATCTTCTTGCTTTATTTATAACATGCTAGGCTAAACCCTCCTTTATATTTATCTATGATTGCATGAAACTTAGGTTGTAGATCCTTTTGATGTTGCTTCTTGTTGATGAATGTGCACGTTAGGCTTTAGAAACCCAACTTTTGTCTGTATTGTTGTTGATATGTCTAGGGAAACGCGAGTAGTGTAGAAAGGATACCATCGATAACAGTCTTCATACTACCTTACCCACTATATGGTTGATCAATCTTAAGTTATTTCACATGCATTTAATATACTCTTCGGGTCCTTGTAATAGTCTTTATACTACCTTACTTGTGCGTTGCCTTAACGGAATAGTAAATAGACGGCGGGTTCGTGTAATCCATTCATGACCTAGGAAATACTTACACAGATCATCACAAGTGTGACAAAGTAACGGATCTAGGAGAAGCAATCTGAGGAGTAGTGCATGATTAGGTAAATACACTTGCTTATCATAGAGTTATCACCAGTAGCATAGATATTAATTAGTTTAGTTATTAGTTAAATAAACCAACCTCTCAAACCATAGATTTACCTGCTTTCTTATAAATATAAAAACACAAAAAATAATCTTCTCTCAACCTTTAGAATTATGTTAGACCGTGATCAAGCCTTCATAACCTATTCCTCTAAAGAACGATAACAACCCCCTACACTGCAACGATTAGGTACACTGCCTAGGGGATTGCAAAACTTCCTGTGAAGTCTTACGACACCCACATCAAGTTTTTAGCGTCACTTCTGGGGAATAGTTAGGTTTCGATCATAGTTTAACTTAGTTCTACTCACTTGAATCCTTTCAAGTGAGAAATTTAATTATGTATATTAGCTTTCTTGTAGTCTATCTTTTCTTTGTGTTATTTGTTTCGTAATCCATTCTCGTCAACCACCATTAGAGACGCGAATCCTATCCGTACTCTTGGAGAGTACTCTAATCCTAGCCACGAGGGCTACAGGAATACCATTGAGCTCCACGTAGGGAACAATGTGGTACCTCTTCGATCCGACACTATTCGGTTGGTGCAAAACGGATGCACATTCCATGGACTTCGGTCTGAGGATCCAAATCAACACCTCAAGGATATCTTAAAACTTGTGGACTCATTTGACCTTGATGGTGAAAACAGGGAAAGAACGCGCGTGCGTTTATTTCAATTTTCACTTCGCGATCAAGCTAGCAATTGGCTTGAACGTCTTCTAGCAGGATCCATCTCCATATGGGAGGATCTTACTACTCGTTTCCTTGCTCAATTCTTTCTATTGGGAAGGACCGCAAAACTTCGCAACGATATCCTGATGTTCCAACAACATCAAAGGGAATCTCTATCTGAAGCATGGACTCGTTTCAAGGACTTACTACAAAAATTCCCTTATCATGACATCGACCTTTGGCTCCAAGACGAACCATTGACCAATCGGCTGGTGGCAAGCTGCGTGACAGAAACGCCAAAGAATCCTGGGCATTATTAGAGGACCTCATCCTATATGACAACGAAAGTTGGAACAACCCAAGGGATTTTGCTAAGACGGTCAAGGCAATCTCTTTGCCTCAAGATGTCCCGAGTACATCCGACCGTCGCCTCATCGAGCTTAAAAATTAAGTTCAACGCTTTATGGAAGCTCATCTTGCTTCGATGCAACCCACTCAAGTGAACAAAATCACTTCTTCATGTGAGATATGCAGTGGTCCCCACGACACTCAGTACTGCATGGAAAATCCTAAACAAGCCTTTGTTGAATATGCATCCTCGTGTACCAGGAACCCGAAGCAAGAGGATTGGAGGTGGAATATTTTGATACATTCCTAACTCGGAGCGAGCTTGCATATTACAAATATCTCATGTGTGGCCCCATCCCTTCGATATTCCTGGGAAACCCCATCATTGCGGAAGGATGTCCATCAAACCTTAAAATATCATGCAACATTGGACATGTGCATGTGGAGAAAGCCTACATCGATCTTAACTCCCCTCTAAATGTCATGACCCGAATGATATATAATTGGTTCATGAGAAGAAAACTCGACCCTAGGGAAAATTCAAATGAAGGAATTAGCAATTTCACGGGAAGAATTAAGGGAATGCATGTTTTCATAGGAAACTTCACGTATGTCACGGACTTTATGATTGTTGAGGATATAAGTTCAATTATAGACCCTAGGCTATCGTAAGTAGTGCTGGGAAAGCCCTTTGTTGAAATATCCAACATGACCCATGACCCACCTGAAGGTGTTGTAAGATTCATAGACAGAACTGATGAAATTGCCTATAAAATGCCCCATAAGATAGAACAGTACAACTCATTATCAGACTTAGAAAAAGAGCACACGAAATCGGTCTACCTTAGGAACAAGGAGGAAAAGAGAAAAGGAGTGGAGTACGTAGTGAGCAAAATATTAGGATTTTACAAAGAATGCATAGAGCTTGGACCCGAATACGTGACTGGAATGGATGATGAAGGAAAAATCACGTAAGGACATGTGACTTCGAGTCTAGCTACAAGACTCATAAATAAAGAAAGGTGCTTCTTGGGAGGCAACCTAATGTTTATCTTTCTCGCATATTAGGAGTGTCATGTGTTTTAATACTTTTCATTTATTCTTTTATGTTTGAATCACTTTGTAATCATGCTTTGAATTGTTTATAACATCGTCTTATTTACAATCAAAGGTATTTTGCAACAAAATAAGTGTAGGGGAATATATCCGGTTTTTAAGAACAAAATTCAATCATTTAAGATAAATTGTTTAGATTAATTTACGTCAATTTTGAGTCATATGATTGTAACGATTAATTTCAGGTTTTTATGCAATGCTTTCTTAAGATTTAACTAATAAAATTGCGTGTAAGAAATTTTTCATTAAAAACGAAGAAGGATTTTTCACAGATGCTGGAGACGGCGTCGGGATTAACACCCGACGGCGTCGCGTCTCCAAGAATGTGAAAAACTCCAGGAATGTGAAAAACTCGAAAATTTTTTAGTATTTCTAAAAAATAAAATGTGCAATATTTAAAATTTGTAATTCTTTTGTAAACCTGCAATAAACCTGTGATTATATCATTACTCTCATCCTATCTTTATTGCTTTCATAGAGTTAAAACCCTAAACTCTCGTTATATTTATATTTATCTCGCCGATTTTGGTGTAGTTGTCTTTGTCTTTGATTACAGGTTATATTTGACGAGAAGAATCTTGGAAGTTCTTATGAAGTTTCATTGGATGATTCTTGGAGGACGATTTAACTAGTTATTGCATGTTTCTTCTCCATTATTGAGCAAACCAGGGGAGTACTAGTTTCTTTTCCTTGTTTTCTTATCCTTTTATTCGTTTTTACAGGTACTTCTATAGAACATTAGGGACAATGTTCAACTTAAGTGTAGATGGGAAAATAAGCCTTAAAAACTATTCCTTCATTTGCCTTTTGCTTGTTCCTTAATATGATGGGTAATATATCAAAACATAGCATAAAAAGGTAATTTTGACCCAAATTTAATTTTTTTACGACACATACCGACGAAAACCGAGTATTAATAAGCATCTCATGGATAGGAATGTGTATGACTAGCACAAAAACCCTCAAAATTCCACCCTAAAATACGAGGTTCGCCTTTAGATCTTTAGGAATTCAGGTATCTATTATTGATACCCAAGATAATTTGTACCTTTAGCTTTCTCGAGTTAAGGTTCGAATGCAGTCATATGTGTCTATTCCGTCGTTACAGATGTGTACGTATGGTCTTTGTCTCATTTTCTGGAGCATTGGTATCGGTATTAAATTATATGAGTGTACCGATAGTATATTAAATTCTAGAGCTTGTTTTTGTGATGCATCCTAAGACCGCATAGTACGTAATAGGATTTGCTAGATAAGAGGCACTAGGATTAACCCATGTTTTAAACCTGCAGTTGTTATTATGGTCACACCGATCATATAACTATCTCACACCCTTGCCATGCACTCATTTTTAGTGCAGGATACCCCTAGTACAACCCTCCGAGCCTATCCTTTTTTACGGTTCTCGTAATTTTCTGGTTAAGCCGGACTATTAATGAAGAGCTTCGTCACCCTTTAATCCAATCGTTTTACAAATCGCCTTCGCCTACCTTGTATGTCTAATCGCCTTTAGTACCATTATAGTTCTAACCCAAGTTAATTATTTGGGTACACAGTTGCTCATCAGTCCTTAATACCTTGTAAATACTGCTTTTTGGACGATTGGATTCATGGTAGTATTCTCTTGTGAGGAATTGGGAAGAGTAAATTTATTACCTACCAATAGTGATCAATAGCTCCCCTGTTTATTTGATCACCTTAAATCGGGTCATTAGTTAGATTGTAAATAATCGAGTATGTAAAAGTTCAAGTGTAGGGGTGTATCTATAAACCTCCATGATGTATTATATGTTTAAGCAATGGCAGAGCAAAAGTGTACAAAAAATGTATATAAAAAAAGAGTGAAAAAATATACGGGCTGCCATTTGCTTATGTTTTGATCATCATAGAGTCAAGAAAAGAAAAAGAAATAGATTGGTGTAGAGTTTTATAGAGTTTGTATATTTTGTTCGAGTCTTTGGCTTAGCAACCAAACCAACGTGTATTCTTATAAATAATTAGCTAACCCTTCCACTCTAAATTCATCCAAAAGTCACCACCTAAATGTATCCCATCCGTTTCCATTTCCACTAATGTTATCTTACACCTACACCCCCACAACCCTTTAAAAGACCTCTTGGATAGTAATGAATAATGCTTGCGCCTAGTGATGGAGGTTTGATCCTTTACCAAGCCTATGGTAACTTATATACTATGACAGGTAATGAGTGTTGATTTTCTGTTTTCCCATTATGTTATAATTTATTATACACTCGAGTGAAAGAGAGAACCCCAAACACTTATGTGAGGTGCTAGTATATACTTTCTGTGTTTTTAATTACGAGGTCTAGGAGGTTGTGTTGTAAAATACTTTTAAAGAGTAGGTTAAATGACCCTTATATTGCTATTATCTAGGTAGAAAATCCCATTTGCTTGAGGATAAGCAAATCCCAAGTGTAGGGGTATTTGATGAGGTGTCATTTTATACACTATTTCGGGGTCATTTAACCTCCTAAATCATGCAAATATGCCCAAATTATGTACTTAATCATTTGTTTTCAGGTTTTTAGCACTTGGATGGCTTTTAGAGGAAATACACGTGACTTGGGCTTATTTGGAGAAGAAACTGAAAAGATTACAGACTTACACCAAATCTCATGAAGATATATGCAAACAGTGGCTGGAGACGGCGTCGTAAGCATAAAGCAACGCCGTCGTGATCAATCTAGTGACGACGTTAGGAATATGGCGACGGCGTCAGGACGTAGCCGACTTAAAGAGGATCTAGAATCGTCTACCTGATGACGACGTCTGGATTACAAAGCGACGCCGTCGCGTCGACATCTTTATAAGTATAAATCCGTTTTTAGGGTTTTAGTGTGTAACTTTGGGATAACTTTGTATAACCCTAGGGTGACGAACCCTAGTCATTTTATTGTACTACCGTAAATCCATGTTTTAATCAAGTACGGTTACTTATCTTTAATCATTCAATATGTCTATGTGTTGTTTGATTAATTTATCTTCTTGCTTTATTTATAACATGCAAGGCTAAACTCTCCTTTGTATTTATCTATGATTGCATGAAACTTAGGTTGTAGATCCTTTTGATGTTGCTTCTTATTGATAAATGTATGTGTTAGGATTTAGAAAACCAGCTTTTGTCTGTATTGCTGTTGATATGTCTAGGGAAACGCGAGTAGTGTAGAAAGGATATCATCGGTAACAGTCTTCATACTACCTTACCCACTATATGGTTGATCACTCTTAAGTTGTTTCACATGCATTTAATATACTCTTAGGGGCCTTGTAATAGTCTTTATACCACCTTATTTGTGCGTTGCCTTAACGGAATATTAAATAGATGGCGAGTTCATGTAATCCGTTCATGACCTAGGAAATACTTACACAGATCATCACAAGTGTGATAAAGCAACAGATCTAGGAGAAGCAATCCGGGGAGTAGTGCATGATTAGGTAAATTCACTTGCTTATCATAGAGTTATCACCAGTAGCATAGATATTAATTAGTTTAGTTATTAGTTAAACAAACCAACCTCTCAAACCATAGATTTACCTGCTTTCTAATAAATATAAAAACACAAAAAATAATATTCTCTCAACCTCTAGAATTCTGTTAGACCGTAATCAAGCCTTCCTAACCTATTCCTCTAGAGAACGATAACAACCCTGAGTCTTGCCTATACTACACTGCAACGATTAGGTACACTACCTAGGGGATTGTAAAACTTCCTGTGAAGTCTTACGGACCCCACATCACACGCCTGACTTATTCGATTGGATTTCCAAACGTGACGGTGCTTTTGACAAAATTGAATCAACGACTGTTTTCAAACCGTTGCTAACGTCTACTAGTTACTGTCATCGTTTAGGTATAGCACATCGAGATATTAAACCTAATAACGTGTTGTTTGACAACATAGGCGTGTTAAAACTAGCAGATTTCGGGTCTGCTAAGTAGTTTGGGATGAGTGAAAGTGGGACAATGAGTGAAGTTGTGGGGATGCCTTATTACGTGACGCTTGAGGTTTTATCAGGGATGAAGTATGATGAGAAATGTGATGTGTAGAGTGCTGGTGTTATTTTGTATATAATGTTGGCTGGTGTTCCGCCTTTTTATAGCGAGACGGTAGAAGAGACTTTTGAGAGAAGGGGTTAGGGTTGTAACTGTTAATACAAATAAACCGGTAAAAACGTTTATTTCTATCTTATGATCTTACTATGTTTTATTGATAACAACTAATAAAACCACGTTTAAGTAAACCACCCAAATCACACACATGTTATATCAACTCTTACCTTTCCATTTTTAGAAATACTTAGAACTACAAGTAAATAATTTAAATACCACTTGCATCATTCATGAAATCATCAAATACAACATATCTTATGGTAATCTTACAAGATTACATATGATCTCTCAAGATTTTGCATATTAAAATCCGGATTTGGTTACTGTTGGTCGGTTCGATTGAAGAACACTGTTCCCTTCTGCAATGGAACCGACAGAACCGCCCTACAATGCAGTTTTTTGGGTATAAATACCAAGTCATTCCTCATGTTTTACTCACCCTTTTTCTAATTCTAAACTCTCTAATCTACTGATCATTTTCCTCTTATAAGTTCTTGTTTAGTTTCTTTTAGCATTTGTAGGTAATTCTCTTCAAGAAAGAAATTGCCAAACACCCCTTTGAGACGATCAAGTTCTAAGTATCTTACTTCGCCTCTCCATTTGCATCATCAAGATCATATCTCTGATTCTTGTACATCATATAGTAGTTATAGTTGTATTCATCCTCTTTGTAAACCAAGTGTAGTAATATTGGTGTGATTCTACTGTGTGAAGAATCCGATATTTAGCTTTGTACCATTAAGAGGTGTAAGTGACGTTGATAGGAGTATTGATGACTAGTGTTTACTAACTCTCGAGTAGGTGACTCGGGGAGTGGAGTAGGGCAAGGAAGGTATCCTTGTAGCCAAACCACTATAAACGCTTGAGTCTTGGTTCTTTCTTTCTAACTCTTTACTTTCTTGCATTACATTTATTTAACAAACATCATATGTGCAAAACTTCAATAAGTATAACAAGTTTTGAAAAGTAAATCCTTAACAAGAAAAACTATTCAACCCTTTTAGTTTTCTATAATTGGCATCAAGAGCTAGGTTACCAAAGTTTTTAAATATATTGTGTTAATCTTTAAATATAATGGCTTCAGAAACTACCACAAGAAGCCCCAAATTCATGCAACGGCCACCTCTCTTTGAGGCTAATTGATTTATATATTGTAAAAACCATTTTGAAACTTATGTGAAGTCTAAGCATATTGATCTTTGGCACATTATAGTTTATGGCAACTGTAAACCTACCATTAAAAACAAGGACGGTAAGGATGAAATCATTCCTTATGAGAAAATTTGAAGAAAGTCATAAGAAAATGATTTCCAAAAATGATAAAGCAAAAATGGTTTTATATAATGCTTTACCCAAAAAGGAATATGAAAGAATTTTCATGTGTAATACGGCTAAAGATGTTTGGAACTCACTAATTATTACTCATCAAGGTAATAAGCAAGTTAAAGATAACAAAATAGACTTATTTGTCCAAAAATATGAAGAATTTATTATTTCCGATGATAAAACTATTGATTGTCCTTTTGCTAGATTTAATACTATTATTACATCTTTAAAAACATTTGATGAATCTTTTTTAAGTCGCAATCATGTTAGGAAATTTCTAAGGGCTCTCCCCCACCAAGTAGCGTCCAAAGGTGACCGCAATAGAATAATCCAAAGACTTATCAACATTACCTCTAGATGAGCTCATCGGCAACCTAAAAGTCTATGAGGTAGTGCTTGAAAAGGACTCAAATATCTCCAAAGTCAAGAAAGAAATATACAAATCACTAGCACTCAAAGCAAAAAAAGTCTCAAGTGATGAAGAAATATCTTACTCAGAGAGTGACGATGAAGAATATGCAATGGTCGTGAGAGATTTCAAAAAGTTCTTTAAAAGAAGAGGAAAATTCATCTGCCAACCTCATGATGACAAAAAGAACTTCCGAAGGATCAAGAAAGACAAAAAAGAGAAAGAAGATCGTAGAAGCTTCAAGTGCAGAGATCTAAATCACTTCATAAGTGATTGTCCCAAACACTCCTACAACGACCAAAAGGCATTCGTTGTTGGGTGTTGGAGCGATAGTGAAGATGACTCTAAGAAGGATGAAATATGTCTCATCGCACTTGACAACAATGAGGTACTCTCTGACACTCCCTACTATAGTAGTTCATCTTTGGATAGTGAATCATTACAAAATGAGTATAACAAGTTATGCAAAATTAGTCTTAGGATAATAAACAAAAACTAACACCTGAGAGCTAAAAACGAATTGTTAAGAAATGAAACTTGTGACCTTAGAAAAAGGGTAGAACAACTAGAAAGAAACAAAGAAGCGTGTCTCAAATGTGAATCATGTGACGACCTCCAATCTAAGGTTAGCTCACTATCATTGAAACTAGCTAGTTTTGAAAGTAGTAGTATCTTTTTGCAAGAAATGCTTGAAAAACAAAAAACACAAAAAGATAAGCATGAGATTGGATTCACAAGAGACATAGCCTCTACTAGCAACACTAAAACCAAAAAGTCAGGTCCTGTAGACAAATAAATGTCTACTGTATAACCGGCATTATCGGTTCCCTCTGTAAGAGAATCGACTGGTTCAATTGAACAGAACCGGCTCTCTGCAGAAAGTATTTAAACTTTGGAACCTAACATAGTAAAGAAAAATAATTTCGTACAAATAACTAGAAAACCATTATCAAACACTTCTGTGAAGAATGTAAAACAAGCACCAATCCTTACACTTGGTCAAGGACTTGGAAAAAGTAAAATCCAAGCACATCCTAAAATGACCCATAGAAGAACTAACACACTATATCCAAAAAGCGATTACCATCAAGTTGGTTGGGATTATTCAACTCAGCGAGGCTACCAGTTTCAAACCCCTAACTTTAGTCTACGGGGTTCTTGTCCTCCATATACATGAACCAACCAAACAGCGTGTATAACGCTAACGGACCCATGAGATATTGAGGACCAAATGCTTGTGTTATTTTGTGATTTTAGGTTTGAATAAAAGTCCAGGTATAACCGGATGAATGAATCAAAGACAGTGGATGTTCAAGGCATATGACGGGCAACAAAGACCTCTTCTCGACCTATAAGGCTATAGACGGAGGTAATGTAGTGTTTGGAAGTAACACGAAAAGAAAAATCATCGAAAAAGATACAATCTCTCATAACTCCCTTACTATTCATGATGTTAGCCATATAGAAAATCTTAGCTTTAACTTACTTAGTATAGGACAAATATGTGATAAAAAAATACAAAGTACTATTTAGTGAGACCGGTAGTGAAATACTTAAAGACGACATTACCATAGAAAGAGGGATTAGGAAAAATGGTATTTATATAATGAAAATGGGAAACTCTCCCAAAGATAGTCTTTGTCTAACATCAATAGATGATACTTTGACTTTATAGCATCGAAGATTGGGTCACGCCAATATGCAACTTATTCAATCGCTATCATCTAAAGAGCTTGTTTGGAACTTGCCAAACTAAAATTTGAAAATCATTTTTTTGACGCTTGCAACATTGGAAAACAAGTACACATAAGCCATAAGGCTAAAAACATGGTTTCAACAACTAAGTGTCTAGAACTTCTTCATATGGACTTGTTTGGCCCATCGGCTATCCAAAGTTACAGAGGTAACTTCTACACTTTGGTCATTGTCGATGACTACTCAAGACACACTTGGACAAGATTTTTAAAACACGAAAATGAAGCTTTTGACCACTTTAAAGTTTTGAGTAAAAAGATTTAAGTATAAAAGGGTTGTTCTATTATCTCAATCCGCACGGATCATGGTCGGGAATTTGATAATGAAGCATAATTTGGAGCATTTTGTGATGCTAATGGTATCACTCATAACTTTTCAGCTCCTCGTACTCCACAATCAAATAGGGTAGTTGAACATAAAAACCGCACTTTACAAGAAATGAGTAGAACCATGCTTAATGAACAATCAATCCCTTAAAAAGTTTGGTGTAATGCCGTCGACACCTCTACATATATATTGAATAGGATCTTAATTATACCTTTCCTAGGAAAAACTCCTTATGAGCTTTTCAAAGGTAAAAAGCCCTCCTTAGAATATTTTAAGGTTTTCAATAGCAAATATTTCATTCTTAATACCAAGGACTATCTCACCAAATTTGACCCTAAATCTACCGAAGGCATATTTCTTAGTTACTCTCCTAATAGTAAAGCATATGCAATTCTTAATAAAGACACCACGAGGGTCGAAGAATCTCTAAATGTGAGATTCAATGAAAGTCCACCCCCAAAGTCATCACCTTTAGTAGATGATGATATAATAGAAAATCAAATCATAGAAAACCAAATAGAAAACATAGAAATCAAGGAAAATGAACCATTAAACAAAGAATTTGTTAACATCAAAGAAACCAAAGATCATCTAATAGATTCGGTCATAGATAAGCTTATTGAAAGAACCTTAAGATCTCAAGTCCAAAGTCAAAGTAATCTATTTTGTTTCGTTTCATCCATAGAACCCAAAAATGTCAAAGAAGCCATATAAGACGAAAGTTGAACTATGGCTATGCAAGAAGAATTAAACCAATTCGAAACAAACGATGTTTAGAGTCTTGTTCCTCCTCCCAATAACCAAACAATAATAGATACTAAATGGGTCTTTGAAAATAAATTAGATGAAAATGGTGCCGTATCTAGAAACAAAGCTAGACTTGTTGCACAAGATACAACTAATAAGAAGGAATAGACTTCGATGAAACCTATGCTCCCATAGCAAGATTAGAATCTATAAGATCCTCCTTGCTTATGCTTGTGTACATGACTTTAAACTTTTTCAAATGGACGTCAAAAGGGCTTTCCTAAACGATTTTATAAATGAAGAAGTCTATGTTGCTAAACCTCCTGGCTTTGTCGACTTTGAAAAACCCAACCATGTCTTTAAATTTAAAAAGGCTCTTTATGGTCTTAAACAAGCACCCAAAGCTTGGTACGATAGACTCAAGGCCTTTCTCCTTGACCATACGTACACCATGGGCTTGGTAGATAACACTCTATTTACCAAGAAAAAGGACTCACATATCATCATTGTCCAAATCTACGTGGAGTGTGACGTACTTTTTACCCGAATTTATGGCACGCGTTGGCATTTATGATTTTGGAACCGACATAGGAAAGTGCGACGCACTTGGCCTCCGAACAGCCTATAAAAGCCCTCCTTTAGTTTTCATTTCTCACACATTCTCACACACAAACCCCCACTTCCTTTCTACTTCTTAGAAGCGGTGTTTTAGAGGATAAAGGCTTGAAAAAACCTTTGATCCAAACCACCCTTTGTAACACAATCATCACCACCATTAGAATCATAGTTAGAAGGTTTTCGTTGAAGGTTTTGTATTGAACATTCTTGGTTCATCAACATTTCAGTTTTGAACCATCAAAACATAATTGAAGTGTAATTCGAATCATAATCATAGTGAAGAATTGTTCATAGTTTCTGGATTTTGATTTGAATATAATAAAGTGTTCTTGGGAAATTCTTGTGAAATCACCATATTTTGCTCTTGGAATCGGTATAAACCTTGTTACTCTTTTGAATATAATCTTTATTTAATTCATGATGAATGTTATGTGTTTTGTTACTATGATTATGGAGTAGTAATCTTGTGTTTGTTTGGGCGAGTATGGATCATTGATATAGAGCTTTGATATGTTGTTTATTGAATTGGTAAAACATATTTTCATACAAGAAAGTGCCAAAAAGGGTCTTTTATATAAGTGTTTATAATCAATTCATTAAATAATTGTTAAATAATTATAAAGCCGAAATGAATTGTTGTTATTAATCAATATAATCAAAGTTAATATTTAATTGCCGAAAGATCTTTATAACTTAGTTGAACTCATTTTAATTCTCTAAACCTAAAAACTACAATCCTAAACACTTCTAATGCATAGTGCATCATTGCTAAACAAACATACTTTAATCATTTGCTGAAATACATCTCTTCGATTGCTTTCATTTTATAGTTTTCTTTATATGCTTTGTTTTTGTTAATTTGATAAGTGACAACATTTAGCCCTACACCTGAATTACAAACTGTGAAAACTTTAATTCCCCTGGATCGACCTGGACTTACCCAAAGAGATTATACTGCATACGTGGGTTAAAACTTTTTACCACGTTGTTTCCTCCATATAATATCCGTAATTTCAGTCTTATAAATATAAAGCTTTTGAAACACTCAAAGTTTTTTGGCGCCGCGCCGAGAATTTTGTTTATTAATTTCAGATTGTTTTGGGCTTGTTCTTGTGCATCTATACGTGTTTCATGTCAAAAATCCCCTAAAACAGTTAAAATTGTCTCTGTCTGCAAAGTACGCCGCACTTCTTTGAAGGTGCGTCGCACTTGCACTGTGACGTTTGTTATATTGCAATTTATAACCAAAGTGCATCGTTTCACACCAAAACCGTCGTACTTTGTCTTGTGACCTTTTCCAAGATTGCTGGGAACAATTAAAATCAATGTTATAAAACTCGCCGTACATTTCCTGGCAAACGAACCCAAAAATTCATTTTTTTTCAGGAAGTACGCCGCACATTATAATTGTGCGCCGGTTTTCCTGAAAACCCAGGAAGTACGCCGTACTTTACCCAAGTACGCCGCACTTTCTGGAGAAATTTCACCAGCAAAATCTGGTTAAAAACTCAAAATCAAAACCAAAACCCAAACTCCTTTGTTAGGTTTTATAATCATCTGATTATATTACTTTGTAAATTTGCTCATATTTTGTTTATTCGAAAAAAAAACTAAAAAAAATATTAAATTTCCAGAAAAGCCGGCGCACTTTTCCTAAAGTACGCCGCACTCTATCCATCTTAAAAAAAGTTTTTATCTCATCGTTACTTTCTCTATATATTAAAAAACTAGAATATATCTAAAATATAAAAATATATAAAAAATATATAATATATAAAAAATGACTTTTTGCAAAATATTTAACGTATGTATAAATCCACTATCTTTCAGAAAACAACTAGTAAGTCTAATATATATATATATATATATATATATATATATATATATATATATATATATATATATATATATATTAAATAGAAATTTAATAACTAGGACTTATAAGATTAAAACTATCCAAAAAGAAGTCGTCAAGATCGAGCCACTCAAATCTTCCACTCAACATTCCTCCGTTAATGAATTTGTTGTCATAAATATACCTAAAGAGGATGTCGAAACCAAACAAATAATTCTCGATCCTGATGATCAACCCATGTGGGAAAGTGCTAAGACTGTAGCACCGACTCCTAATTCTATCATTGCTCGGCCCGATGTTGATGACAACTTTGTTATCAATAATACTCACTTAAATATGATTCGGGAAAATAAATTCGATGGTCAATTATGGGCCGATCCGCATGACAACATCCGTGAGTTCTTCGCAATCTGCGACATGTTCAAATATGGTGAAACTCAAAGTAAAGCTGTTAAGCTTTTGATATTTCCTTTTTCCTTGTGCGATAAAGCTAAAACCTGGTTTAAAAAAAAAAAAACGAATAATGAAGAGTCTAGAACTCGTGGAACTAATGAGAAGAGTATTTATAAACGTTATTTCCACCGTTCGTTATATAACCGTCCATTTACTTAAAATCAAAGTTTCTCTCAACTCACAGTGAAAGGCCTAACCGAACTTGGTTACGCGCTGAAGAACATGCTTTGAAAATGTCATTGGCACGGTCATGACCAAATATCTATTATCTGAAATATTTCTAGATCTTTGTCTAGACAAGCCCACTCAGAAAAATAAAATCCCCCCCGTGGACATAACTGCAGAGAAGAAACATCCTCTACAAAAGTACCAAATCAAGGCTTTTTAAATTTCTTGAGGACAATACCTTTTCAGACTTGACTGGTGTTCCCTCCCCCACTATAATTCTCAAAACGATCATCATCAAGATCTATTGCTATTCTCCGATTAAGTTTTTAGTCTGTTTAGTCTGAATGCATACACAATGCAGACCATGAAAGCTTATGAGAGAATAGTAGAGAGAAGGCAAGTATTAATGTTTCAAATATTATAAAATAAGAGGGAAAAGGGAAAAGTTTATACAAGCTTACCCTCTCAAATGGTGATTAGAGTATTTATTAGAGAGGGGAAGTAAACTTCCCCTTCCCGATTTTTCTAATGTTTCACTTCTAGTCCCTATACTTTGTAATTATGCCTATTTCACTTCTTTAGCAAAATAAACTTATTACAAGCTACTTTATACTACAAAATAAAAGACTAATTCTAAATATTATAAAAACCACATATCGAGAACACGTTTCATGAACCTACACAATCTCCCCCTAAGGGTCATAATTCTGGGCGTGCCCTTCGTGGTCCAAGTGGTCTTCCAGACACATACATCTCCCACTTCATCATCTGTTCGATACTTAATCTCACTTCAATTTCTTCCCTTCAAACAATTTCAAATACACAACCACATCTCTGGTGAGATCTCTTTGTATAGTAGCGATACTTAACATCATTATTGTAACTCTTAGGCTTGCTAGAGAGCTCTGTTAGGGTTGCATCACCAAACTTATGATCCTCTGAATGTCTCATCAAAACCCTTTTCTCTTTCTTGCCTATTCTTTGTATATATTCCATGCACCGGGCTCCTTAGATGATGGAGAAAACATTCTTGTGCTTCAATCTGGGAAAGATTCGTTGGTGCAGTAAGATTAACTTTCTGTTGATAACTTTCTATTGCAAGTTGAAAGTCATGCACTATTTCCCATATCACTGAACTTCTGATGAAAACTGATAAAGACCACATCAAACCTGTTTATGTATAATCAGGTACATTGCCATTCATGATCAGCAAGTACATATCCTCAATATCATTCTTATTGAGATTCTTGTAATCAGGCTCGGTAATTGACACTATGCACTTATTGGCTCTTCTTGCAACTATCTCTGTGATGAACTTGTGTTCATGGCCCAGTTCCCAGTACGTCTTGATAACTTAAATGATCTTTGAATTTAGAATAAAACAACTACTTGGGTTCCCAGCTCTTTCTCACATCATTATGTAAAACATTTGCATGAGTCTTCCTCAATGTTCAACACCATACCGGCATAAGGATTAAATTTCTTTAATACACTTATTCACCTTTCCTGGAAGTCTGTCTTCTATATCAAAATCATGAAGATAATTCCAGAAACTTGTGAAGTGACAACACCTCTTCTCACAGCCTGAACTTCCTTTCTTCAATACAAAAGATCTTGAGTTATCAAAGACAATGTGGAGCTTCAGATCTCTCTAACAGCCTTTGGACTAAGGTGTGGTCTTTTGTGGATATGGAACAAGAGATTTCCTTTCCGCTTTCCAAACCAATGTTATACTTTTCAGAAATTCTGCATCTGATTAATGGGATATTGATGGCTCATCTCCGAAGTACATCGTTGTCTCAATATCTTCATCAGTTATTTTCTTTAGCGTTTGCCTCAATTAATGGTTAGTAACACTTCTTCCATGAATCTGTGATACTTGCTTTGTTGGTACTAGATCAACATCAATCTGAAGCATAAGACTCAGTCCAAAAATTCCATAATCATCTTTTGCTCTTGATCCTAGACGATGATGCCTTGTTTCTTTTTCATTGACTTGTTAGACGACTCTGATACTCCCGTCATATGTCTTCTACTCATATGTATTCTGCGCTTTACACTATACTCCCCCTAAGGATGAGCATCCGCCTGGGGATCGTGATCTCTTAGGAGAACGACAGGAGTTCTACAAGTAGTCTATGGTACCTGAAGTGTCTCAAATTTCATATGAAATGCCAGCCATATTGCTATGTCTTGTTGCTGCAATTGAGGATTGGCTTTCATTGATAGATACAGTTGATATTGTTGTTCTGGAACAGATGCTGTTTGTGGTTGAGCTGGATGAACATGATGAATATGTCTAGACATATAACTTCTTACAGACACATCAACTAGAGAAGGAATGTTAGTATCAATTGCGTTTTGAATCTGTGAGGAAATTTCAGCCTGTAATTTCCCACGCTCTTGTAACATAACTTTAGCAATCATCTTATATGTCTCTTCTTTATTCTGTTGCCTTTCCAAAAGCATCCATTTTGCAACATACACTGGAACTTAAACTTTAACCTACTCAGGAACTTGCTTTTTGACTTGCTCCTTGATATGCTTATCTACCATAGTGGGTAGTGATTCAACCATTACTTCTTGGAGATGATCAGGAAGAGTATCAAATGACTTCCTTGACAAGAACTTTGCCCTCAGATGTTCAAACAAATATCCATAACATCCCTGTAACTCCTGAAAGAAACTCTTGTAGCATTTGAAACGAGCAGGTTTGGCTTTGAATAATGATAGAAGTCGGTTTATGGTAGATAACTTGGTATTTAGTGAACTTGATGATGGTGTAAGTGTAGTATCAGTTACCGTCAATTCCTAGAGTTTCTCAGTATCCGAAAATACGAGATCAATATAAATCCTAGGAGATCTAATTGGTGTGGGGAATGGTGTACTCCTAGACTCTTCTACAATGTTCTCTTTCTCCCTTCGCTTTAATTCATACACCTCATCAATTATTTCTTCCTCTTCTTTATTAACATTCACAGGTATTACAACATTACTAATTTCTACCTCTTCATCATTAGTAATCTCCACCTCTGGACTTTCCTTATCACTCCTAGGCTCTATCCTAGTGCCGGGAATATTTTGATCATCATTCCTAGGGATTGAACTATCATCAATAACATTCTCTGGTCCTTCCACCATCTTTTGAATTTCCACTAATGCCAAGTGCTTGTTAACCAGTTCTACATTTTCTCTAGCTTTTTACTCTTCTCGACTTTTGTGCTCATCAAGACTTACTTGTAATGTGTCTTGTAAAATCATCTCATCTACTTTATCAATAGTTGGCACTAGAGCTAGTGGAGTAAGACGTATGGATCTCCTTTGAGGAATACGAAAAAAAATCACAGTTGATAATTGATCATTTTAGAGCACTTGACACTCATGCATCCATGTTAAGGTTAGGTGACCTAGGGACGCTAGGTGTCCTATGCGTTCCTTGGGTAGACTCAG
>BQNB010104857.1:0-23726 GCA_026074375.1 Tanacetum coccineum
ACAATCTTGTTGTTTCTAACTTTAGACCGTTAGCAATTTAAATTTCGTAATCGGGGTTTATAGCACTAGGTTTCGAGTTAATCAAGGGAAATAAGTCGGTAGAAATAATACTAAAATATGCATCGGAATCGAATATTATGGTAGAAAATGATCGATGAAAGAAAAAGTACTCGTCACGACGTTTGAATCTTGCTGAGCTTTAGCGGTACCTATGTCGAAGGCACTATCACATGCCTGATTCCCATTGTTCTCTTGGTCGTGATTTACTTTGATAGCCAGCACAGGGTTTGGGCGATTCAAACTCGTGTCTGTTCTAGGTTTGTAAGGCACAGATGTACAATAATTGGAGTCCAAGATTCGTTCATGTGTTGCGCATGTTTCGTCTTGGAGACATGGTTTTAAATTTGTCTATAATATTTGTTGAGTAAGTAATTTGGCCAAAGTATAGTTCGAGTACCGTGCATTTATATGATGCAACTTAAAATGAAATAACATTCGTTCAAACACAATTGCGACGAAAGTTTATATAGAGAATAAGATAAACGTTTTCACATATATAGTTTCAAAACTTCCACGATAATTATCATCCAGAAAGATATGTCTGCTAAAAAGTTTGTATTTCGTAGTATCTTACAACAAGGTTCATTTCCTAACATAAATCATAATAAAAAGGTTTTTGACCAAAAATGTATTTCAAGTAACATAAAATATAAAATTTTATCATTATTATTATAATTTTTTTTTGAAAAATTAAAGTCAAAATAATGATTTTTGACATTTTGAGTCGTAATAAAGTTTTTCAAAAAAATTTAAAGTCATAATAACTAAACACAATGAGACCGGTCAAAAAGAAATTTATGTTTTGTTAATAAAAACAATTTTCTCGAATGTGGGTTGGATAATAATATTTAACAAAATTTGATGTTTAAATCTGCCTTATAATACATACGTTTTGACACTAAACGGTGTAGCCGTTGAAAATTAATAGTTCATCATGTTTTAAAAGAAGTGTTCAAAAGGTATCTCAATTATACATGTTTTGTTAGAAAAGGACTTCAACTCGTCCAAATAAGTACCATCTCTGAAACACGAACGCCAAGTCGAGAATTGTTATCATGGCTACACAATTAACCAGCATCAAGTATAAGGTTATCGTTCTCGTATCAACTCTTTTATCACAAAAGGGGTCTTCTATGCGATGGTCATACAACCAAACAACTAGAGTGGTAACCACTCTAGGGAGTTGTCTTAAGGCAACTAATAAAAAATTCATGACGATAATCAGTTTCTCATCGAACATCTTCAAGAATGAAACGTTTAAGTAACAGGTTTCCACGATAAAAACGATGTCAACCCACATAGTGGATGAGAAATAGTCGTTTGCAATACGCACGATAGGGTAAGGACAAAACACCGCGCATTTTTGCTTTCAACCCTAGTCTCTCTATAGTCGTGTTGCATCCACGTCATTTGAGTATCCACATCCACACATCCAAGCCTCACCCATCCTCGAGTGAATTCTTCAAAGGTTTTGAGCCAAATAGCAACTTGAATCTTAATTTCACAACTCATCAAACAAGAACTGTCATGAACTTAAGTTAGAAGTTGGTAAAAAGCTTAATGTTTTTGAAAAATTGACTCAACTTTGGGGTCGCTTAGAAAAAAAATCTTGAATTACTGAACATGGTGCTGGCGAACAAGCAAAGAATGCTTACATTAGAAGCCAAAACGGTTGGCTTAGTAGCATGACTAAATAAAACAGAGGCGTGATCGGAATATAGGTCGACGAAATTTCTAATAGCAAAAGAACGAACGTCTCTACATGTCGTGCATATATAGTTCACCTGTTGCTCGCCTTGAGTTCTTACTCGGAATCTATCAACGAGTCCTTCTTAAGGTCTTATGCAGGGTAGGGGTATGAAAAGTAGTTAAGTGTACGTCGCGACTCACTCGCGGAATCATTAGCGCGTGAAGACGATCTATGGGACATATTGTGACTGTGACGGTGTCCATAATAACAAGGTGCTTAGGGACAGTGTGACACTATAACGACAGTAACCGATGTAAACGCAAACTCAGAACACGAATGGATTAATCACAATAAGTATGATGTAATAAAATCAAATAGTGGACATCTAAAAGTATACATTGTACAATGCACATATTTCCTAGTATGCTTTTCGATGACTAAAGTGGAAGGTCGGTTTTTAAACTCGTTTAAAATAATGGCTATACCCAGTGTTGCATGATACTCCTTAAATTAGACATAGTTGATCAAGTTATGTCTAATTGAGGTCTAATGATGCAACCACTCGGACTAGTCGACTCGTTTCATGTTCGGTGTTTTTAGAAAAGAAAATCATTTTGGTTATAGTTCGGATTTTTGTTTTGAGAAAACCGGCGTTCGCTATAACCTTAGGTTCTGATTACTAATCTATCACACCCCACCAAGGTAGAAACGCGAGGTGTAACATATTAATAAACATCACACAAGATGATATATAAAACACCATACATGAATTTAAATAAAAGAAAATTATCCGAATTACAACATTTCCAAGTACAAGTTTAAAATTACAAATGATAATAATTTAAAAGAAAGTAGACATCTTGAACATGTCCAATTGCAATGCACTAAGTTTCCACCTTACGAATGTCACTTGAAAAGCATGATAAAAATGGTCAACTATCGAAATAATTGGTGAGCTTTCAGGATTATGTACACAAAATATAGTTTTATAAAAGAGTAGATGTCCGATAATAGTTTGCCAACTTAATGGAAAGTTATCAAAAACAGTTGTCCAAACCGATATCAGTTTCCAAACAAGTCGAGAGTCCAAAACAACTCAAGTTTTCAAATTAGTTCCCGTTACATAAAGTAACGTAATACAAAATCAAATCAACATGTATGTATGCTATAGTGTTCATGCGAGGCACTACTTAAACGTATTCAGCCTAACCGTTCCAAACATCCAATCAAGTTATAGTTGTATAGTGTGGCACAAACACTTAGTACTATGCACCCTTGTGCGGGGAGTAAAGAGGGGATAATCTCTTAATAGCGCTATCCATAAGTACTAACGTCTCAATCCCGTTGAAGGTGAAAGTGAGTTAAAAGTAGTGGCGGGTTCCAAGCATCAAACAACATACATATCAAGTTCAAAGTTCAAAGTTCAACACGTTTCCTAAGTTCAGCAAGTTCAAATCAAATTTCATACGTTCAAAACAAGTTCAAGTTCAAATATGCTCAAAAGTTTAAATACTTAAAAGTAAGAGCATAGCAATACGACACATTATGCTTTCCACCCAATACATTTAAAACGTGTAAAAAAGGGGGTGTGAGAAACTCATCGCAAATAGAAGTATCGACCGAGAAAATCAACAAAAGAAGAAGAACGCCAACAACTCAACCGTGACCTATAATACTGGTGGTCCGCGTATAAGAAATAAGAAAATATAATTATAAGAAAATGCATATTTTGCATAAGTATAAAATATATATATCCCGACATACATGTAATCTTATATTGAAGAATCCATGTGCGCGCCAAACTTACTTACTTATACCCAGTAAGTGTTTCGCCTTAAGTTAAACTCCATTTTAAACCGTTCCGACTAATATGTAATTTTTAATGAAAATTACCCATTTTGACCCGTTATCAAGATTACAACATCTAGACGCGAACAAAAGTGAAAGACTAACTTATTAGTTGTAAATTTTAGTATTTTTTAATATATTTTACGCCTAATCATTTGGTAAAACAGTAATTGACTAATCTTAAGAATTTTTCCAAGTTTGACTTTTTATTAATTTTTCTGAAGTCTGACCCGTCGAAAACGACCCGCTAAAATACATTTTCACGACTCGGACTCTAAAGCATTTTGATGTAAAACGACGTTTCGGACAACTTTTTAGTTTTATCCGGGACACGAAACTCGAAGGAAAATAACAAAAATGCCCTTATCAGATTCTGTAGAAAATTAAATATTTATTAAGATAATGTAGCATCTAATCCTAAGCTTTTTGACTCGTTAACATGCGTTTTTAAATTTAGTTATCCTCTTGAAAAAGTAAAACGACATTTTAAACAACTTTTTAGTTTTACTCGAGACCCAAAACTCGACCGAAAATGACAAAAATGCCCCTACAAGTTTCTGTAGAAAACTAACATTTTTATTAAGAGCTGATTGGAATTTTATAGTTTTTCAGTATTTCAAATGGTCGCCAAACGTTCGTTGTTAAGAGTTATCAAACGATCCATATATCGAATCGAAGCTACGGACATACTCTACCATATTCTTAAGCCCAAAATCAATTTTACAATTTTTGACTCACCCAAAAACGACACACAAACTTTCAGCTCTAATTGAGTATCTTTCTACCCCTTCAAAACTTTAATTTCTCGCGAACATCGCCAACGCTCCTAAACTATCCTAGTCCCATAACTAGTCATCTCAAACCATCAATAAACCTCAAAACGCAACATGCATCACAATCAATGGACTCACAATACAAGATCAAACACATGCGTATAATATATAATTAAATCAATGTAAAAAAAGTATTAAAAACACTTACAAACATAGTGCAATGGAGGAAAAATAAAAAAATCAAACCCTCTTTGGTTTGATCTCTTGCCAAAACCCCAACAACCTCAAAACAAACCATAACTTGTTTTTACTACACCAAATCTTGTATACTTACTTAAAATCAACTCCTTGTAACACCAATTACACTTAATTAGATCAAAACCTTTCAACATCAAAAATCAAAAAAATCAAGAACTTGAGAGAAATCATGCATGGTGGTTTAATCTTGTTAAGGAATAATGGGGATTAGTTTATAAGTGATTTGTGATTGAATGGAAGTGATTTAGGATTGTTTGATGATGATTTTTAGGGGTTTTGTTGGGGGTTGCGTCGAACAGTAAGAAGAGAAGGAGGGGATACGCTTTTTTTGTTAATTGTGTGTGGTTTATGGTAGGAGTTGAAGTAATAATAGAATATATATATAGGGGATTTATTTAACTAGTTATTTTTCCATTATAAAAAAATTAAAGAGGGGACATTTGTTTGGCTTGGTACTTGGTTTATGTTTTTTTGTTAAAATTTGTATCACTTAAATCTCGACCCAAACATCGAATTAACTCGTTATAATTTGTAAAAACACGATTTTGACGCGCTTTCGGCCAAATGCGGGTAAAATTCGAAAATACAAAAATAAAAATAAATGAGCTTCCGAAGCTAAAATATGGAGTTGTCGATTTCTCGATCGTTAAAACGAATAATTATCCAAAGTATGACTCGCGAATAATTAAAATTGACGATTTTTCAATAAAAACCGACTAGAAATAATAAAATAAATTCTATAAAATTTAGAAAATAAAAATAAAGCTCAGGATAAATAGTGACTTGAAACACGAGTTGCACAAAAATAAGCGTTAATTGCTAAGAGTAATGTAACCACATAAAAGTGACTCGAGTAATAATTAAGAGAGTCAAATATCATACGTTTGCTTTCGGTTACTGACCTCAAAATTGACGGATGTCACATTTGTTAATGCCGCTTATTCCATCGCAAGATTACTTGTGCTGCTTAGTTGCTTGTTTAATTGTCCAACAACCCAATAGGTGACGCATGCTGTATCTTCATTAATTTCCTCTACTTATGTTTTTTTTGTTAACTTGCCACTGCTACCATGCTATATTTTTTTTACCTTGCCGCTGCCACTTGCTTGCTATATTATAATCGAACAACATGACTTGTGACGTCATCCCCAATCCACAAGAAACCTCAAAAGCTTGCTTGGCTCAACATGTCTATGGACATTGTCTAGGTATGCATGCCCAACCTCTATTTCCTTATTGTCTTACACAGCCTGCTCCTGCCTAATATTTTTTTATAGCACAACCTCAGCCTGCTGACGCCCAACTACCAGCTTATGTGACCCAATCTCCCAATTCGCGAGTCCACAAGGGGGTTCGCTTTATGTTACAGGGAATTATGCGTATATGACGAATGCGTTTCAATCTCAAACAACCATGCTTCTATAAGCGTTTCACACTATGACTCTTCAAGATCCATCTTGGAACATGGACGCTAGAGCATCTTCTCATTTGGTGGACAATACAGGTATTGTCGGTAACCCGTAATCACTTCACTTCATCACATATTACACGAATTAAACAAGAAAAGATTATAATATATATTACAACAGAAGTTGAGTATGTGGCTGCTTCAAGTTGTTGTGGACAAGTGCTTTGGATTCATAATCAACTACTTGATTATGGGTATAATTTTATGCATACCAAGATCTTTATTGACAATAACAGTACAATTTGCATAATTAAAAATCTTGTTTTTCATTCAAAAACAAAGCATATAGAGATCAGACATCATTTTATTAGAGATTGCAATGAAAAGAAATTGATTCAAATGGTCAAAATCCATACTAACAAGAATGTTGCAGATTTGCTTACAAAAGTTTTTGATGTAAGTAGATTTCAATATTTGATTGCTAGCATTAGAATGTGATACGCGTCCGAACACACTATATATATAATATAATATATAAGTATATAAGGATTATATCAAATAATAGTATAGTAAGTATTTTCCGTCGGATTTAAGAAACAAACTTTTAACCAAAGTTGTCTCAAAAACCTCCCGAGTCGTTTTCCCTCGACGAAGTGTGAATTGAAAATCGGTTAAGTCCGTGATCGCGCATTTTGAATGGTTTTAAAGAGATTTGGTTTTCTAAATCCTACTAAATGTGAATGACAAGTAAATAAATGCACGGAAACAAGTAAGAAAGCAATGCCAATTAAACACGTAAGCATAAAACGTAAACGGGAATTAAAGAAACGCGACAATTAAAACCTAAATTAAATCTAAAAATGATTTTTTAACTTTCCCTATCCTAATTACTAACAAATGAGTAAAAGCTAAAGAAACCCTAAAACGAGAACACTTAAAGTTGAAAAAATGAAGAAAATGAGAACGGGAATGAAATCCCGTTCTTTAAAAAGTGAAATTACAAAATATTAATCCTACGAAAGTAAATTTCAAACCTAAGCCTAAAATATGATAAAAGAAAATTTTAGAAAAAAGAATTTTATTTTTTTGATTATTATTATTTATTATGAATTAAAAACAAATTTAATCTAATTAAATCATTAAAAATAGTAAACTAATCCTAAGAATTCTAAAAAAAATAGGGAAAGTAAATTGAACTGAGCAGAATTTAGGAAAAATACTAACTTAAAAATTAGCTTAATGAATAAGCTCAAAATAAGCGGAAAAGCACAAATAAGCATTAACACTTAAAAGACTATAAAGAATAAATTGTGCAAAACTAAAACTGAAAAAGACCCAAGGGCGGATGGTAAGTGTGTGTTGTGTTGAGGCTTTGTGTGTGCAAAGCTAGAGGACACAGGTTCGAATCTTGCCTTTAGCTTTTTGCAATTTTTTTTTATTTTCAAAACTTTTAAAAACAAAGTTGTAGAGAAGATGAGAATAAGCAAAATTTCTAAAAGGAACTTTTTATGAAAACTAGAAAATAAGCTGGAAAATGACTTTAAAAGCTAAAAGAAACACATAAAACTCCTTTTTGAATTTTTATTAAAACTCAAGCAACTAACAAGATTAAATAAGCTAAGTCCTAAGCTAAATAAGCTACTACTAAACTAAGCCTAACCTAAATAGCTAATCTGAGTTAGAAATTAGCAAAAAGCACAAGCCATAAGCTGAAATTTCCAATAAGCAATTAGGAGAAAATTGAGATCCAAACAGTTTGTTGGCTAACTTTGAGCTTATTTTTGGGTAAGCAAATGGAACATTATAGACTCTTGGCTTATACCAGCTTAAAGACTGGTCAATAAGCTACTTAAAACAGTTTTAAGAAATGAGTTTGAAAATCAATTGCTTAAAGAAAAAGCTATTTGAAATCTGATATTGAACTCAGTATGTACTGAGTGTTGAAAAGACAAACTGCTTATTTGCAGCTTAAAAACAAGTGATCAATTAAGCTAATTAGTCTATATTAAGCTCAAATAGATGAGAAGTAGCCTACAATCTACTTGTATTCTAAATTTTAGAAGCTACAACTAAACCTAACCTACTTAAGTTTTGAAATGAAAAAGGCTGTTTGGCTATTTCCCTTACTGATGCAATTGACATTTAATAACCAAAATTCAAAAACTACAAATGCAGGCTAACAAAACTTAGTTTCTACATATTTTAAACATCAAAACAAAGGCAAATAGAAAGACTAATTTAACAAGGAACAATCTGAGCTAGAAATGCTAATGAACTATATCTAATGCTAACGGATTACACAAACATGATCACTATCAATTTTAACCTACAAGAACATTAAGACTCAATTTCATAAACTCAAATATGAAGTTTTAGATTGATTTAAAAGACTATAAAGGCTATGACAGTACAAACTTAAGTTAATACTGTCATAAGCCAAACACCCCTTTAAATCACTAAAACATATTTTCAGCTTATGAATTTGAAATTTAAAGCTCAAATTATTAATACCAGATACTACAAAGCTAAAAGCAGACATAATAAGCAGATTTAAGCAACCAAATAAGCCAGTTTAAATAAGCTAACCATCTAAGCTAATTTTTATGGATTTTTAAAATTGTTTTATCACAATGCCTTGCAGACTAAGATCTAAACTATTAATTGAACTGACTAAACATTAAACAACTGAAATAAGCAACATTGAGTAAAACTAAACAATAATAAGCAACAAGCAATAATGAACAAGCAATAAGCAAATAAGTATTTAAACAAGAAACAAAGCTAAAAATGGTAAAAAGAAGTGTTTACCTCAACTCCTTGCTCAAAACATGAGTAATAAGATCAAATTTAAGCTTTAACCTACCCAGCTTATTAATAAGCACTACTAAATACCCATAAGCTCTTCCAAATTTAGCTTATCATCCAAATTGAGCTTAAAATCCAAATCCTTAACCAATTACTTCTATAATCTGAATAGCCAAGTCCAAATAAGCTCAGGAAAGCTTATGTGAATAAATGTAGTATAAAAAAAACAATGTAGCTTATCAAAGGACTATTAGCTTATTAAGACAACTTATGAAATCAATTTGCAAAAATGAAAAAGGAAGAATTAAGCACAAACGGAGTTTTTATTAGTATTGAAAAGGATTACAAAGCTTTTAAGTGAAAATTACATTAAGTAAAAGAAGAAAAATACAATAAGCTACTTCTACATCTACTCCTACTCCTAGTTATTTTGCTCTATGATTGATGCCTTCTATATATAGGTGTGTGGAGAAGGTTCTGGGTCTTCAGGACGCTCCCATTGCTTTAATCACGATCATTCATTCATAACCAACTTTTAATCAATCATTTTGAATCGTTGGATTGTGTGCCACGCCTCATTATCCAATCACATAGCTGGGGATTGCCAGCGTGTCATCCCTGGGTGTCAGAACTTGTCAGCTTTTCCTTCTAGAAGGGTTAGATTTCATTAAGGCAGGGTAAATTGGTGCAGGTAAATTTTGGGGAAGGAGTGTGAACAGTAAACTGTTCTTCCCGCCTTTTTCTTTCTTTATACGTTTGTGTTTGACCCGGGGAAAAATAGGTTGACTTGGGATTGGATTTATATTTAAGGGAATTAGGCCGGTGAAAAGGGTTAAAGGTAAAGGGTTAAAGGTTTTTGGTTTATAAGTAACTTAAAGACCGTTAGTCTTTTATATTAAAAGGACTAACGGTGTTATGCATTTAGGGATTTTTTTGTGAATATAGATTTGGATTTTTTTTGTGAATATAGATTTTAACCATTAATGGCATTTATTGGTATTTTTTAAAGGGTTTTGTCCTTGTGAGTTGACCATTGTTGACCATGTGGGTTGACGTTTGTGACCAAAAAAGCTTTGATATTCCCGCTCTTGTGCACTCTTTCCTTCTCGTGTTTGGCTTTGTCCGTTTTTGCTTTGATTTTGTCCATTTCTTTAATATTCGTACCTGCACATACACAAACACAAAAACAAGCATATATTTGCCATTTTTATTATATTTTTGGTCTTTTGGGTTCGTTTTACAAGGTAAAAGGTATGTATAAAATAGCAAATACCAAGAATATACAACCAACACGCTTTTCCATGGTGGAAAAGGGTTTATATACACATACACAATACATATGGCATGTAGGGCTTTGACATGGACCGAGCTCGGGATTTGCTTGGGCTTAAACCCGCAACACGTATAATATTAGCTGACTAAATGAGCCCGGTTTCTTTTCTAGCCTATTACAATGTTACATAACTGAATGACCGAGATATAATATTCATAATGAACGAACTTCATTATGTGACTCAATTTATTGAGGCTAACAATCTCCCCCGAAGTGAGTTCATTGTGACACTCCTTCATGGGATCAATGAGATTGCTTTTGTCATTAAGCTCTTATGATCTTGGTCTCTGTCTACGTTGTAGGATTGTTCCTTCATGCTATGTGATCTTTGATCTTGAGCCTTTGTCATTGTCTTTTGCATTTGTCTTTTGTTCCGAGATCTCTAAATCCTTTCCTTGTTTGTCTTGATCGTCTTTTCCACCTTGCGATCTTGTGTCTTGACCAACATGCTCATACTTTGCATCATCTTGAAAGCCTGCTAATAATCTCCCTTGATAGACTTGATATCTTAAAGGAAGATCTTGTATATCAGAGTTTGCGGAAGTCTTTGTCTTTTAGTTTGAGCTTTCTTGATTCTTGAATCTTGATGCCAATAGTATGTCTTTGTATTTTGAGTATGAGCATGTAGTAATGAATTTGACTTCAACTGGAATGAGATACCACCACCGTATAACCTGCAAGTTTATGTTAGTGATAATCACATATATGGAAAGACTGAGTATAAGGCTAACATTGTCACTTCGTCTAATAAGGTTGCGAATAAACCATACGGTTCCCCGTTAATCAGTATAAATACTAGCCTTGATCAGATAGATCCAAAGGAGCTTCTTGACACAAGGGTTTTGTAGCGCTGCACTAGCCGTTCTCATTATCGGAGCGTCTCAAAGTAGACAAACGAACGGTAAATATGAATCAGATAGTTATTACTCATCTTTCTTGAATTAAACTGGTCCCCCCCAATTCAATTTTACTGTAACAAGTTTGATTCACAAAGAATCGCACATCGTATTTCTTTCCACTTAACCAAGTTGATTCAATAGAATAGCACAAGTCACCTACCAAGAGCTTTTTGATGTTGCTTAAAGCAAGGATTTCCATCTTCACTGTGAATACTCAAGTATCACTCGGATGTTTTGACAAAATCACAAGGATAATGCGTAGGACTCTTGTTAACAGCTTGTGAACTTATTGTTGTTCAACAAGTGATTGTCATGGAATGTGTCCTAATGAGATTTATTTTATTGATCTCTTGGCTCTAGACTCGATTAGTGCGTTTTGGTTTTAGTACTCAAAGGCTGGAGCAGACTGCCACTTATTCAATATCAACTAACTCGGAGTGAGAAAGTCAATATAAGTTATGTGTATCTCCGTGACAAATGAGACAAGTTTCTGTTAAGAGAAACTCAAATGGTTGGGGAGGGTTGTGCATTGCATCACTGGGTTCATGATGTCATTCTTCAATATCAGAATTCATCTTCGTGAAAACCAATAGATTATGTATTAACCCGGTTTCTGCCTAAAGTTGTGTGGAGGGCTTTTTTCTTTACACCCTTTGTCCATACATTTCTTTTTAATTCTTCAACCCCTTCAATGCTTATCAAGACGTCATTACTAACACCTTGTTGTGATTGTTCCAGTGTTAGCTCAATCTTAGTCGGCATTATTCCCTTGTACTCATTCATCTCCAATCATACCTAAGGACTGCTATTTCTAACTATGGATTGTCCTTGGGCATATCCCTTTGGTTCTGGTTGGATCATAGGACTGATTCCTAACCTAACCACCTTATGACTTTATAATCATCGTGAAATTACGATGTTGTTGGGTATAAGATTGAACCATAAAACCTTTTTCGAAGTGCACATTTTGAGTCGTTTAGATCACTTATTAATTTCAAGATCACATTTTAATTACATTTCTCTCCTTATTTTAAATACTAATTCACTTGGTTTTTGAAATACCTTGTGATTAAAATTTGTCATGAAAATTCTGTGGGAAAAATATTATTAGCATGAATTATATGGAACATTAACTTGCTCTCCCTCAATTTTACATATGTTTGACACCAAAAAAATGATACCAAGTTGTAAAATAAATATAAAATTGAGGGTTAACATTGTTGAGCACACAATTTTGAGAATATAAATTGTCATTGAATAATTCTTGAAAAAATTATGCTCAACTACTTAATCATCTTATAACATACAATCTATCGAGTAGTCATTATTATTACTGAGTTGTTATTAAGCGAATGTTGATAATGTTTTGAATACATAAGAATTGCCATGTTATGATGTATCCAAAATCATTAAAACTTTGTTTTTCGAAAAACTCCCCTTCAAACATTGACTCATTTTGAAAATGACACCAAATGTAGAATAATTGTCTTAAAAACTTTATGAGGGATGGAGTGTTGAACACACAATTTTGAAAGATTTTGAATTGCCATTGAGAAATTCTTAAAAAATTGTATTCAACATTTTGAAAAACATCATGTTAGATGACTTCTCTTCTAACGCTAAGGATAAGTTGTAACAACCCGAGTTTCATGACGCGTATGACAATCGCGAATTCGACGTCATAATATTTATTTTATAAAATCGTACGAGCGAACGTCGACATTTGAAATTTTATTTGTCGTAAATAATTATTTTCGTATTTCATTACGAACGGAATTCTAAAATATTTATTTTTGACGTTTTGCGAGTCACCGTTTGACCGCGCGTTCGTTAATCGTTTTGAGCAACGTAAATTTTTTTGACGCATCTCATTATTATTTCTAAGATCGTAAATTTACTATTTTTACGAACGTCGTCTTTTGTTCCTTGTCTTGAGCCGGACTTGTGTTTTAAAAATATACACATTTTAATAAAAGTTTTAAACCAAATTAAGTGTGACGGAAATAAATTTAGTCACGGAAGAATGAACCCGAACCTATGGCCGGTTATGGACCAAAAAAAACACTTGTGTGTTATATTTTATAAAGCTTGGAAAGATCAAGGACTAAAAGTGCTAAAATGCTAAACTAATTTTCTTTAAAAGGAAGCTTATACTTCCATTTTATTCCTTTAGAAAAATTTCATCTCCTATGACTCTCTTTCTCCTCCTATGACCGGCCACCATGAACCACCACCACCATCGTCAATTTTTCCGACATGCACAACGATCCATATAGAAAATATTAATCCCCTCGTCATTTCCTACACATCCCACTAAGAAAAATCCGCATGCAATGAGTATTTTTCTAGTTTTAATTTGGTTCGAGTTCGAGTCGAAATGGGTTGAAAATATTGCTTAGAAGTGTTAAATAAACATTTTTGAGAGCTTGGTTATGTTGATAAAGGTTCGGTTTTGTGCTCGTGGGTTGGTTCGAACCGCGGTCAACAAGAGGGGAAAAGCAAAATCATTTTCTTGTTGGTTGTGAGTATTTTTATTACTAGTCTAATATTAGTTTTTATGATTTGATTTGTTTCGATGTATGCATGTGATGAAATCCGATGAACTTGCGTCTTCTAGTTAGACTTTGTTGTTGGTTGATTTAGCGAAGTGTGTAATGATTATAAACCATTTTGGATATATTGTGAATGAGTTCTTGGGTCGAAAATGATTTTTGAAGGTGTTTTGTAAAGGGTGTTTTCGAGCAGAAAACAGAACACGGAAAACGAGGTCCGAGATTTTGTAAAATATTATTTTTGGTTAGAGAATATTTTAGATGGTACTTTTACGAGTGTTTCGGTAATTTGAACGCCCCGTGATTCCTAATAACGAAGAAGTTACGGCAAAAACAAGTTTAGAAAAACTATAAATTTCAATCAGCTATTTGAGCTTATTTTAGTTGCTGATCTGATTTTCGACAGCCGTTTTGGGCACTTTCGAGTCCGTTTCGGCCTTCCGGCGAAACACGAAAATTGTCCGGAATGATATTTTTTATAAAATCTTATCTTGGTTAAAGTCACGAAAACGTGATATAGCGTGTCAAAACCGATGGTCAAACTGCTGCGTTTTATTAAAAATACAAGTTATAGCAGATTCTTGCAGAGGCGTTTTGGTCATTTTCTGTCGAGTTCTGAGTCTCGGCTAAAACTAAAAAGTTGTCCGGAATATCGTTTCGCATAAAATCTCTTCTTTGTCCGAATCGTAAAAATGTGATTTAGACGGTCGTTTTGGCCGGGTCAAATTTAAATATTTACATGTACATAAAGGTCAAAGTCAATAAGGTTAAACGTTGACTTTGTAAAGTCAACGGGTTAACATTAAAACTTGCCGGGCGTTATGATAACAATTAAACGTTATTAACATTATTACTATAATAACTTGTATTTAGTAATTGATTCGTAAACGAGATATAATCTAAAAATAGAAACTTTTTATAATTAACGAAATATAATTCCAATTCATGTAGTTAATAAACACATTGAATGTCGAGGGTTCGACGAGATAACTAAATACTATCACAAATATATTTTGATGACAAGACTTATTAAATATGGTAACTTTTCGAAAATAGCAACTTTCCAAAAAATGAAAGTTTCTTCAAATAGAAAGTATTCGATTAAGCGATATAAAATAAAAGAATGATCGTAACCTAATGAGGTTTGGGGTTTAGGAATCTAAGAGCGCAAGGGATTTCTCATCAATGTATGGTTAAATTAGTACATATATATATTTATATATTATTTTATATTTATATATAATATATTTATATATATATATTTTATATACTACATACGATTTTGTTTCGATTACGTGAAGCGTCGGTGATTATACTTTTGTTTTTAGTATCGAACGACTCTAATTATAGGTCGTGATCGCGTTTGTGGATTTTCGTGCTAGACTTTATTGTTTAATCATCGGCTTTTGATCAAGGTGAGTTCATAGCCTCGCTTTTAAATTTTCAATGTTTTTAACTCCGTGAGGGGGATATATTGCTTGTTTTGTGAAATTGAACGCACGTTTTTGATACTCGTAAGTATAATTCCTTCACTATGAGTAAATGCCTTTGTGCTGTGTGACCGTGTTGTTTCCATGTGTTTGTGTGAACGTAATGCATTAAATAGATCTTATCGGGTTTGACAACTGGGTTTCACCCCCCCGGTTTGAATCCGGTTGGGACACATGTCAAACGGACATTTTGTGGTTAGTATTAGGAGAAGTGGCATACTTCTCGAACATAATTTCGTCCTACGGGAATGAATGTTGTTACAGTTTTGGTACACCGGGCTCTTTAGTTGGAAATCAATATTATAACTTGACTTACGAGCCAATGTTATATGTTTTGTTGAACCAAATTATGCGTTCTAACTATTATTTGTAAACTCTGAATTCACTCAACTTTTTGTTGACTTTTTAAGCATGTATCTCAGGTTAATTGTTGTTGATGGCTGGATGCGACAAAACACGGATATCAAGGACGGTGTCTCGGTGAAGTAGTGTCATAAACTAAACAAGTGTTTTAGACATCAAGTCGTGTTGTGACTTTTAGAAATAATTTCTATAATGGTATTGGGACCTATGTAACTCAAACTTATTGATGCTCTTGATGTGAAACCAATTGGAGGTGATAGTCCTAAAAGCCTTCTACAGATACCTAAGTTTTCTTTTGAAAAGTTATTACAAAAATATGGAGTTATACTCCTTTTCCCAACGGTATACCAAATTTGACTAGTTTTATTAAAATGATGATATCTCACTGATCCGGAGGAGATATAACTATATCCAAAGAACCACATACACTTAAGACATATGCCCACATCCATATTGGATTTCTCAGGTGCCTTAAGACCAAAAATAATTCACAATCAACCCCACAACCTGCTGGTTACAAATTGTCGTACAAACAATCTCAAAATCCAATCAAACACCATTTTAATTCCTTCAAACGCCAATACAAAGCCATACCCAATGACTTAACACTCTTTCAAACACATCAACTCATGGGTTTCCAGACCCGAACGTTTCAAGACTTACTAAGTAGAGGTCGACACGAAAGAATCAAAGCACAACACACCAACTTTATTCGAAAGTTCTAAAAATAGCCGTTTCCAAACAACACGTTACGCGAAAATAAGTTAATAGTCGTTTTCCAAAACAATAAAGGTTCATGGGATGACATATAAAAGTCATACTCCCATTAACAGGAAAATCTCAAAATGATAGATTATGAAACAACATATGCGAATCAAAATCAATAAGAAGAGCGTTCAAATTCAAAATCAATTAGTAAAATTTTCAAGTGGGATCGAAAACTAAGTCGAGTCCTGACATCAAGAGATAACAAAGTAAAGTTTGCGAAAAAGTTTCAAAGATAATCGTATAACAACGATGTTTTCATCACGTATCAAAAAAATAATTTTTATCATATCGCATCGAAATGTTTAAAGAAATTAAACTCTTCGCAAGAAGCGAATATCAAGATATATATAATCGTATATCATAGAACGGATGCCGTATATATATGTATATTCATATATATAATTATTACTTGTACCAAGTGTCAACCACTTGTTACGCACATAATATGCAATCAAATGTACCACATAAGGCTTCTAAGGATCAAGAACGATGCGCGCGCGGATATCGGACAACGGTGAAGGACTCGTGAAAATTTTCCGAAAAGAGTTGTAGTCCAAGTTTTGTAAAACGACTTAGTTCACTACAACTCGTGCTCTGGTACCACTCTATAACACCCCTAAAATACGATACGCAGCGGAATACAACATTTGGGGTGCTACTTCATAATACATGCACACAAGTCCCAGTAAACGTTTAAAGATACGTTTATAAAACACAATTTCATTTTTTATAAACTACAAAAATTTGTCAAAATTTCTTTGGGGATTGCTTTGGGATAGCAACTTGTTGGGTATGTTTTAAAATATTTTTGGTTATGGAAGACTGGGAAAATTGGCTATGCGCGTAGAGAACCTCTTAGTGCATGTAGGTAATTCGGATGGAGTCATGTGACGCCCGACGAATGAAGATATCGCCAGGAATGGCAAAACTAGTCAAAAAATTGAGACCTGAATTTGAATGAGTAATAAGTTCAAAAAACTTATCTAGCATACACCTAAATATGTAAACACTGTAGTTCTAGATAATGAGGTAGTGAAACCTCTTAGGGCATGTAGGATTCGGATGGAGTTCCATGTCGACGCCCGACGAATAGATATCGTAGAAATGCAAAATTGTCATATAAAATTGAGACCTGAATTTGAATGAGTAATAAGTTCAAAAACTTATATAGCAACACTTAAATATGTAAAACTATAAGTTCTAGATATCGAACAAACTTAGATTTGAGCAGTCGTTTTGGATTTTGCGGACGCACAGTTTAGGAGATACACTCAATTTAGTGTAGCCATGAAATTTTAGTAAAGGGCAGCCTTGATAGAATATGGACAAAATGGTATGTTCACCTTGGTTTTGAAACTTTATGAGCAGTGGGCCCTATGTTTCTGGATATTATACTCAAAATGCTTTATGTAGATGAAAACCTCATACTTTTATCGTCCACGTACTAGTAAGTAGGAGGATTCCAAGCTTTAGGTCCATTGGATTGAGGATTATTATTGCCTCAGAGTTTTATCTTGTCACCGACGTGGTGATCGTGCATTCTTTAGCTATTACTTTTGATTTAGAACTCTAGGAGAGTTCATGTATATGTAGTTTATGTATTGGAAACTTAGAACCATTACGGTTGGATGTACTGGCTTTGAAAGCCAACGAGGTATCCCTTTTTGGAAAAAATTGGTATGTATGTATGTTATTCTCAGCGTTGCTATTACAATTGTTGTAATTGTTCTCGGTTATGAGTTAGGAGGAGGTGTCATTGTATAGGTTGTACTATGAGTGAAGCTTGGAGGTCGTTGTTACCCCTGAGGCACTCGGCTTGTGTGAGATTAATTTGACCCCGAGTGTTGGGTGACTTCAATTGGCGAATCTTTCGCATGTGTATGTTACTTGCTTGCATAATCCATGAGTGGGTATTATTTTTGAAACTTGCTGTGAACGTTGACCAGACTGTATCTAGTGATGTTTTGTAACTTGATGATTTTAAAATGTGAATCGCAGTCACGAATTTGTGTGTTGAACAAATGCCGTTGCGCGAATCATATTGACTATGCTGTATAAATTGTTAGTGTAAACCATGAAAAATGTGTTTTCAAATTTCATAAATTGACCCTATGGTGTCAAATAAATCTTCTGTTAATATTATATATTACCTATCTTATATATATTATATTATATAATATATATTATATATTATATATGCATATCATAATACATCAAAATATTCTTTTTACATAATGTGTATGAATAATTTTTTTTATAATAAGAATGGAAGGTGGTGCTATCTTCTTTTCTTTCTTTTGAAATAAATTGATTTATACTCTTTGAAGAATTTCTTGGAATTAACTTACGCATGTAGCGTATGGAAAAGAAACGTTTTGACGAGAAAGGACATGATGTCGTTTGGTTCTTATATGCATAACCTGATCAACTTGCATAATTTAGGATAGACCCTCGCTTTGTCGGATAATTCGTCACCCTTAAAACACTGGTAATTGATGATATTTTTGGGTCAAGTTTCCAGAAGGAGAAAATATTTTACCCTACTACAGATTTTTATGCAAGTAACCCTATTCCTATCGACTGCATGGAGAGAGTCTCATGCGAGTCATTATGACCAAGTCGTTCTGAAGCGGAAATACCTACGGTATTGTTCGGAACGAGTGTGTCTAGAAAGGAGTGATGTTTAGTTCATAGTATTTAGGAGCGGTGATTGTTATGGAGACGTGTCAAGACCAAGTATAGTCGGTGTGCTAGTAAGCAATGATAGATTTAAGCTATCAAGGGTGTAAACCTAATACCGACACAGAGAAGGGATCTTCTTGGAGATGTAAAGATTCCTAAGGTGGGTGGAAGCTGAGATGGTTAGTCCCGAGGTGGAAAGTGAGAAATAGAGAAGGACTTCTCTATTGGATGTGTGATGCCTTAAATATATCAACTGATGGCCGTGAAGAAGACTTCTTTCTCTGAAATGGAGTGTAGTGGTAGTGTAGTCGTAAGTATACCTGATAATGTCAAGGATTTTAATGAGACACTATACGATACTTGACCTACGGTTGAGTGTAGTGGTCCTCACTCTGGGACGTGACAACCCAAGGGCGTAAAGAGTAGCAAATGGATTGAGATTCTAGCTAAATGGTAACTTCCGTTTCTATTACTGGAGGAACAACCAAAGTAGCCAACGTCTTAAGTCGAGCGGTATTGAAGTAGGAATGTGCGTAATTACCTCGACTTGATGAGTTAAGTCATCCAGAATTCGAGGCGATGCGGTAGGATTGAGTCGACTATGTTAGTCGCGGTATGCAAACGTTAGAATTTTTGTTTTTATTTTTTGTCGAACGAGCAATGTATGTTTCAAAATATTTTTGTCTATGAAGACCTGGGAAATTATACTAGGAGGTATAGAAACCTCTTAGGTACATGTAGGAATTCGGATGGAGTCATATCGACGCCCGACGAATGAGATATCGCAGAAAAGGCTAAACTAGTCAAAAATTGAGACCAAAATTTGAATGAGTAATAAGTTCAAAAACTTATATAGCAACACCAAAATATATAAACTGTAAGTTCTAGATATTGAACAAACTTATATTTAAGCGGTCGTTTTGGCTTTTGCGGACGCACGGTTTAGGAGATACACTTAGTTTAGTGGAGCGATAAAATTTTGGAAAATGGCGACTTTAATAAATAGGGGTAAAATGATAATTTCACCTTGGATCCAAAAATTTCTGGGCAGTGGGCCCTATGTTTCTGGAAATTAGATTCAAAATGCTTTTTGTAGACACAACCCTCATACTATTATCGTCCACGTACTGGTAAGTAGGAGGACTTCAAGATTTAGGTTTATTGGATTAAGGTTATTGTTGCCTCAGAGTTTTATCTTATCACCGGCGTGGTGATTGCGCATTCTTTTAGCTATTACTTTTAATTTAGAACTCTAGGAGAGTTCATGTATATGTAGTTTATGTATTGGAAACTTAGAACCGTTACGGTTGGATATACTGGCTTTAAAAGCCAATGATGTATCCCTTTTTGGAAAAATTGGTATGTATGTATGTTATTCTCGGCGTTGCTATTACAATTTTTGTAATTATTCTCGGTTATGAGTTAGGAGGAGGTCTCATTGTATAGGTTGTACTATGAGTGAAGCCTGGAGGTCGTTGTTACCCCCAAGGCACTCGGCTTGTGTGAGATTGATTTAACCCCGAGTGTTGGGTGACTTCAATTGGCAAATCTTTTGTACGTGTGTATTACTTGCTTGCATAATCCATGAGTGGGTATTATTTTTAAAACTTGTTGTGACCGTTGACTAAACTGTATCTAATGATGTTTTGTGAATTGATGATTTTAAAACTGTGAATTGCAATAACGAATTTGTGTGTTGAACAAATGTCGTTGCGCGAATCATATTGACTAGGTTGTATAAATTGTTTGTGTAAACAATGGAAAAATGTGTTTTCAAATTTCATAAACTGACCTTGTGGTGTCAAATAAAATCTTCTTTCCAAAAAAAAATTAATAAAATAAAAGAAAATATTTTTATTTTAAATAATAAGAATGAAAGGTGATGCTATCTTCTCTTTTTTCTTTTTGAAACAATCATGTTTTATTTTTACTTTAAAAATTTTATCTTTTTTAACAAGGAAATAACTTACGCGTGCAGCGTATGAAAAAGAAACATTTTGACGAGGATGGACATGATGTCGTTTGGTCCTCAATTATGCATAACCTGATCAACTATGCATAATCTAAGAAGAACCACGCTATGTTGGATAAATCGTCACCCTTAAAACGCTTGGTAATTAAGATAAATGTTTGGGTCAAGCTTCCGGAAGGAGAAAATATTTTTACCCTACTACGGATACTTATGCAAGTAACCCTATCGTTATCGACTGCATGGAGAGAGTCTCATGCGAGTCATTATGACCGAGTCGTTCCGAAGCGAAAATACCTATGGTATTGTTTGGAACGAGTGTGTCTCGAAGTGAGTAATGTTTAGTTCGTAGTATCTAGGAGCGGTGATTTTTTTGAAGACGTGTCAAGACCAAGTGTAGTCTGTGTGCTAGTAAGCAATGATAGATTTGAGCTATCAAGGGTGTGAACCTGATGCCGACACTGAGAAGGAATCTTCTTAGAGATGTAAAGATTCCTAAGGTGGGTGGAAGCTGAGATGGTTAGTCCTGAGGTTGAAAGTGAGAAATGGAGAAGACTTCTCCTACATTGGATGTATGATGCCTTAAATATATCAACTGATGGCCGTGAAGAAGACTTCTTCCCCCGAAATGGAGTGTAATGGTAGTATAGTCGTAAATATACCTGATGACGTCAAGGATTTTAATGAGACATTATACGATACTTGACCTACGGTTAAGTGTAGTGGCCCTTACTCCGCGACGTGACGACCTAAGGGCGTAAAGAGTGGCGAATTGATTGAGATTCTAGCTAAATGGTAATGTCCGTTTCCATTACTGGAGGAACAACTAGAATAGCCAACGTCCTAAGTCGAGCGGTATTGAATTAGGAGTGTGAGTATTTTGACTTGATGATTTGATTCATCAATGATGCTACGCGAAGATATGGGACCAAGCCAACGATGCTAGTCGCCATGAAGAAACGTTGAAATTTTTGATTTTTGTCGAACGAGCAATGAGTCAATGATGCTCATTGTTTTCTTAATTAATTTTGATTTGTCATTTGACATTATGTGTTGTAGCGGGATTGTCGCCGCCAAATTATGTGGAATATGTGCTATGTGCTTAAAATGGTAGTGAGCGTTCATGTCACGTTTTCGTGACCAGTGGTGCGGTTTAGGATGTAAGCGAATGGGTGTAATCGCCCAAGTGAGAATTTAGGACGTAATAAGGTGGGTGGACATCGCCAAAAGTCTTGTTGATGATTGTGGCTTGAATTACCCATGAGAGTGAGTGTAGACAAATTAGAATTAGCAATTGTCGTCGAGGTGGCTTGACTTTGTGGCAAGCTCGGTATGATGAGAAAAATGTGACATGAGGGGTAGAAACCTAGGTGTCAGAATGAATGATTATGCAAAAAACTTCAAAGGAAAGCGAATATGATAAGTAATAATAGTCGCCAATGCTTGGTTGAGAGCGGGCGTGATGAATGCCTTTGTATGAGGCCAATTCATCGAGTCACCATGTAAAAGATGGCGAGCGTACAATAGGTACTTATGTGATTATGTGAGCATGTGTAACAATGTCGTAAGGTGATTAGGAGATCTAATGTGTTTCGGATTATTTTTCGCAACTGGAGAGGCATTATTGAACGAGACCGGAAGGGGGACATGTGTATTTTGGTTTTGAATAATGAAGAGTATTTTAATTTGGATAATGATATAATTATATATATCGAATTTGATTATTAACGTCTATCTTAGTTTTAGTTAGCGACGTATGTTTGGGATTTTTGGTAACGAAGCATATTCTCAGTTTTGAATATTGGTATAATTCCATATTTGAGTGCGACGTACACTTTGATTTTATTTAACGACGTAAGTTTCAGCCTTGGTTTGATAAGCAATGTGCGCTTGGTTTTGTTGTTTATATGATCCGCAACTAAGTTTGGATCGATCATCCATTTTAGAAAATTTCTCGGGAGAACGACGTAATAATTATTTCAATCGGATATATTACGTGACGTATATTGTTCCTTATGAAGAATGCGACTATAAAAATTAGAACGACTTGATTTGGTTTTGTCGAATATATTTTCGCAACTTGTTTTTGCCTCTTTTAATAAGAGCTAATATGATTTTGTGAGTATAATTTACTGCTTGTTTTGTTGACTTTCCATCCGGAATAGTCGAAGCGAGTATTGTATCGCATATTTATTTTGAAAGAACGTAGAAGTCTGTGCGATGACGAGAAGCCGTCATGCCGTGAACGAACGATAAGGCAAGTAGGAAAGGACGAGCATCGAGAACGGCGCTCCTTTAAGGTGGGTGGAATGTAACAACCCGAGTTTCACTACGCGTATGACGATCGCGAGTTCGACGTCATTATTATTATTTTATAAAATCGTGTGAGCGAACGTCGACATTTAAAATTTTATTTGTCGTAAATAATTATTTTCGAATTTTTTTACGAACGAAAATTTAAAATATTTATTTTTGAAGTTTCGCGAGCCACCGTTTGACCGCATGTTCGTTAACCGTATCGAGCATCGTAAAAAATTTTGACGCGTCTCGTTATTATTTTTAAGATCGTGAATTTATTATTTTTACGAATGTCGTCTTTTGTTCCTTGCCTTGGGCCGGACTCGCGTTTAAATGTGTACACATCTCATTAAATGATTGAAAGTAAAATAAAACGTGACGGAAATAAATTTAGACACGGAAGTATAATCCCAAGCTTTTTGGCCGACTATAAAACAAAAGTACTTTAAAAGAAATAAAAGATGGAGGGACTATTTTTGTCAAATGGCTAAACTTGTTTTCTATATAAAGCAACTTATACATACATTATT
>BQNB010104858.1:3761-23726 GCA_026074375.1 Tanacetum coccineum
CCAACTCTTGTCGTGATGTAGCTGTCTTGTTTGCTTAAGGAACAACTTTTGGAACCAGCTTTGAACTTGACTGTTCATTGCTGTGGTCTTGAATTCCGAGTTCTGAACGGTTATGATCAAAAATCATTTGATGAAGAACGAGGCCTGAACTGATGTGAACAGACGTCATTTAAACATTGACAATCGAGGCTTGAACTGCTGTGTTTAAACGTCTTTTGTACATTGACGATCGAGGCTTGAACTGCTGTGTTCAAACGTCTTTTGAACATTGACGATCGAGGCTTGAACTGCTGTGTTCAAACGTCTTCTGATGAAGATCGAGGCTTGATCTGTTGCGATCAAACGTCTTTTGATGAAGACCGAGGCTTGATCTGCTGCGACCCTCAAGAACAACGGATCCGGAGGCTTGGTATTAGAGAGAAAAGAGATGAAAATGGAAGTTGTGTGTGTGTTTGAGAGAGAAAGGAGAAAAACACGCACACACACTTTTTACAAAAGTGAGCTTCACCCCTCCATGGAAGTATGGAGGGGGTATTTATAGTCCCGGGCTTTACTAGCTAAACTAACCTGACATGACTATAAATGATAAATGTAATTCCGGATTAGTCAATATATTTTAGGGCTAACAATCTTCCCCCAATATGTGGACATACGAATTACTTACAATGTTCCTATCAGGTACAAATACAACACAAATAAAGTCTTCCCAGAGCTAAAGATGTCTTCTGAGTACTCCTTGTCTTGAAACTTGTATTCCAGCTTGGATTTCTTGTCTTTTTACTTACAGGAACCATGTAGTATGCATGAGTTGGATTAACTTCCACCCAGTCCATGCAGCATGTCTTGAAAAGCTTTCTTCATAGACTTCTTTTTGTTGAAGTTTCTGAATGAGCTTCCCCCCAAACCAACATCCCTATATTAAGCAGATTCTAAAACATTGATGTAGCTTGAACAATCTTCAACTTGTCATCAAAGTGCACAGCAGAATTTTGTAGAAGTCAAACCACACCAACTATACCACTGCTTCTTGTCATTAGGGCTTGGTGAATATTCGTTCGGGGTACATGCGAGAAATCAGCAACTGTTCTTCTCATGTTTGCAGAATACTTCACAAACCATTGTAAGTGAAGTAGTATACACTACTTCCCCCTGGAAGTTGACATGGTAACATCAAAGTCAATTAAGTCTCGGATGTACACATTTCCCCCCATGATGGTTGCGAACTCTCAGAAGCATCATTGTCGTGTACGTCCATATACTCGATAAGTTCTTGTCATAAGCACAAATCTTGATATACAAAAGAATCATTACCCTCTTGACTTCACAAACTGTAGAGGAGTTGAAGCAAGAATCAAGAACACTTGGTATAATCAAGGTCTTGTGAATGAATGGCATCGAAGAACTTTAAAGATTTTGCTTAGACTGTGAAGTATCTTTGTCTTGGAATAGCACAAAAATACCCGTGAGAAGTGCTAATTACATCTCAACCTTTAAACTCTTTGGCTAACTTACCAACCTCGTATTCTGTAGGCTATTGTCGTGATCACTTGGTGAAGTAAACCCGATATATCAAATTTGAAACTAAAGTAAAATCCCCCAAATTTGTTACTTAATCTTGCACTATTGTTGATTGAAGAATGGTGCAGAAGAAAATCTCTAAGTACCTTATACCCAACATCAAAAGTATAAGAAGTACAACACCTCTTGAAATTATCCACATCGACATCTGCGTATGACACTGAGTACTACAACATAACTCTTTTAAGTGATAGTTATCCAGGTCTTCATCCAACTACCCCTTGACTTTTGGAAACTAGATAATCCAAGTCTTAATCATAACTGTATACGTTCAAGCAAGTCATCAATCGATAGAAAATAGAAGAAGGTCTCGATGATGAAATAAGTAGACGCCTTTGTGAAATCCTACTTCAATCGCAAATAAAGGATTCCAAATCAACTCTGTGATCACATGTCATCGTAATCCAAATCTCTAGCCATTTTGTCATTTAAGTGAATCTTTTCAGGATCGTTTTGGGATTAAGTGTTGTTGTTTGTGTGGTGTGTTGTTATGAATATTCGATTCCTAAATTCGGTCATATGCCCAAAGTCGGTCCCATGCCCACCTGTTGCACGGAAATTAGGTGTTCAAAACGAGGGTTTTCTTTAAGACAAACCGCTGAAACATTTGGTAAACCGCTGCCATGTTTATTAGTCAAACCGCTGCCAAAATGGGAGCAACCCGCCGCCTTATGTAAAGCAAACCGCTGCCAAACTTTGATCTCAAACCGCCGCCAAAGTTTAAAGCAAACCGCCGCCCGTTTTTGGCAAAACCGCCGTCTAATAAAATAATCAAACCGCCACACCTAAGATCAACCCGCCGTGTATAATGGCAAACCGCTGGCTAAAATTTAATTATTTTTTAATCAACTCGCCGTCTAACCTGTCAAACCACCGTCATATATAAGCAAACCGCCGTGACCTTTGGCAAACCGTCGGCTAATAAAATTGATTATTATAATCAAACCGCCTTTGATCTGGTCAAACCACCGGTTACTTTTTCCTTAAAACACGGATCTTGTCCCCTCTTTTTGTCAAACCGCCACCAAGAAAATGATTTTTTATTCAAACCTCCACGAAGAACATCAAGAACGAAATAAGCAAAATCAGCCAAATAAGCTATTTCACTTCTTAAATAAGCTATAGGGGCTTAATACTAAGTGATTAGAAGAGAATAAAACACGAAATAACAACCATATCTTCGTGAATCATCAAATTCGAGCCAAACCTCCACTTAGAACACATAAAAAGTCAACCCTTTTTAAGCTTAAAATTCGATCTAGATGCTTATGAATCACTTTGAATGGTAACAATCTAACCTGTTTAACTTGTAGATCAAGGAAAGAACAAGATTAACAACCAAATAAGCCAAAAAAAAAATTGGAGCTGTGGCTTTTTTCTTTAAAATAAGCCACGAATTTTTGAGCTTATACACCACATAATCAGTAGTTAAACAATATGAATTCCCCCTGTGCTCTGGTGCCAATTGATAACATAAGATTCACCCTTACAACACAAGATCCAGAGGTATGGTAAAATGGAAAAGAAATTGATCCATGTTTATTAGAGAATAAAGAGAAAAGATGTGAGAAGTTATATGTGTGTTATAGAGAAAAGAAAGAAGACACACACACTCACACTTTACAAATGTGAACTTCTACCCCTCTATGGAAGTATGGAGGGGGTATTTATAGTCTCGGGCTTGACTAGCTAAACTAACCCGACACGACTATAAATGATAAATGTAATTCCGGATTAGTCACCATATTTTAGGGCTAACACTTAGAGAATGATAACAACCCTCGAGTCTTGCCTATACTACACTACAATGATTAGGTACACTGCCTATGGAGTTGTAAAACTTCGTGTTGAAGTCCTACGACGACCGCACATCAAGGTGGAGTCTATTTTTTGAAGGCACTATAGTGGCAGGAGAAGTTTTAATGATTGGACATATTTTTCCTTCCATGTTAAGCATCCTTCCTATTGGTTTTCCCTTGTGTCTATTCTACCTAGGGCAAGCTGGCGGCATGTCGTGGTTCTACCACTCTCTTAACTTGCCCCTAATAGTTGGGTTTGTATCATTGACAGGGTTCACATTCCTTGGCACACTTCTACAATCCCTTGCCAAATGACCCAGGCGGTTGCAGTTGTAGCATATGCGACAAAGCCCACTGGGTGCGTGGAAGGAGTTGCAGATGGTACACTTGGGCCAAGTAATCGCATTCTCTCTTACTACAGGGTTTGCAGTAGTAGCAAAAGCATTCACAGTCCTAGTCCTCTTATTATCATCCCTTCCACTACTATCCTTGTTAGGTTCCCCCACACTTCCTCTTTTCACAACTTTCTTAATTGATCCATTTCTCACAGCCTCATCGGTCAGTGCACCAGAAATTTGCACAGTGATTGCTAGTTTTATACACTATAAAATATACGATATAATATCACAAGAGCAATTAAGAAAATTCCCTAAGGAAAATTCACTCTTAAAAGATATATATAATATATAATACGTATATTTAACCGGGAAGTATGATCACCCGGGTCGTTTCCCCAACGACTTGTGAAATTGAAATCACGTTTTTGTTCGGATTATGATTTCTCTTTTTTTTGAATGGGAGAAAGATATTTTTGATATTCTAAAACTACTAAACAAAGAAACAATCAATTGAAAGCAACTTAAACTCTAAACTAATTAACGGGAAACGATAAAACGCGACAAATAAAGCAAAAACACTAATTAACTCCTAAATAATGCAAACATAAATTTTAATCCTAAAATAGGACAAAAGAAATTTTAAGAATAGAAAAACATTTTTTAATTATTTTTGAATTTATTACGAATTAAAAAACTTATATTAGTCTAATTAAATCTTAGAATTAGCACAAATTAAGTTCTAAAATTGAGAAAATGATTTTTAAAACTTAAAAAAATTCTAAAATATCATAAAAACTCAGGAACTACTTTTAACTATTTTTTTAAATTAAAATCCTATTTTTAATTAAAATTAAAGGCTCAAAAATAAATTAAATCTAAAGGTGTAAATATGGATTTTACTGGATGCAAACCTAAAAGTGATTTTTATAAAAACTAAAAAACTATTTTTGTAATTTTTGAAAATTTTTTCTATTTTTTTATGAATTTTCTAAAATTAATAAAGCTTCGAAAAATCCAACAATAAACTAATTAATAGAAAAATTGTGAAAAATTCAGGAATAGTCTTTGATGCAACAAAATCAAAGGAAAAATAAAGAAAACTCACAGCCTTAAACAATATGCGGAAAAAGCTTTTATAGCTTTAATGGATTATAATAAAAATGGCCTTAAGAGGAAAATGACTATAAGTATTAATTGGGGGAAAGAGTTACTGGATGAGCTATTGAAGCAAATGGTTAACACGTTGGGTCTTTGAGGGAGAGGTCGTGGGTTCTAGTCTGGCAACACTCTTTTTGCTATTTTTTTATTTTTGCTTTTTATAACAAATATTAATTAGGACTAAAAAGGACTTAATTTTAAGCACTTTTTATAAAAACAATACTAACTGAAACTGAGAAATAAGCTCAAAAATAGCTTATTAAAAAGTTGTTATAGAAACTAAGGCTTTGAGTTCGGTTTTGCTTAATTCCACTTAAAGGCATGCACAATGCTTAATATAAGCTTATTTTTGAAAACAAAAGAAGTTCTAAGAAGCTAATGATGTGCTAAAGCTAGGAGTGATAGCTATTAGGCTACAAACACTTGATCCTAGTGGAAACTTAAGATCAAAAGAGCAAACTCAGGATAAAACTCAATAAACACAAAATCCAATTAAGCTGAAAGACTCATTAAGCTAAACTAAACTTTAAGCTCTTAAAAAACTATCTAATACTAACTTATTAATACTAACTTTAGTACATAAAATCAAACACCCATTATAGCTAAAAATCAAAATTTAAAAGCTAGTTTAATTACCTATTGTTTTGGATTTTTTAGATTTTATGTAACTTTAAAGCTATTTGCCCCTAATCTATTAAGTATAACAATAGTAAATAAGACTTAATCTATATTAAACTATACTAAATTTAGCTACTAAATTTAAGAACCTAAATCCTAGGTTTTACTAACTAAATGAGACTAAAAGTTATTGACTAACTACTTGTTAGTACTGCTGATGCAATTGGCAAAAGCTAAACCAAATGTGCAGGGTAACCTAGTGAGGTTAAACCTGCACTTAACACTCTTTTTGAGTGTGTACAAACTCTAATCAAGCAAGAACCAAGCCTTAGATGGCTTGGTTCAAAATTTGCACAAGTGAAAATCAAAAGAAAAATTCCCCTGGTGCTGAGATAGATTTAATAAGCCATAACTTTTTAAAAAAATGAAAACTAACTTCTGAAATTGCTTTTTCTATTGGTTTAAACATGTTTTAATCAAACTAAACTCAAACATATTTCACAGGTCATTTTGACTTTTGATGGTCAAAATAAGCCTTTATGCCAACACGTCTTAAGCTACTTGACAGATTTGATTAAGCAAATAAAATTGAATAATTAATGATAAGACCTAAATACCAGATATCATAAAGCTTATATTACCCCTAATAAGCATAAATCAACAACTAATTAAGCGAAGTTTTAAGATCTACAACTATGCTACTATATTTTTGGATTTTATGGTTTTTATGGACAAGTTATGAAATTCTAAATTCTAAAACACTTAAGCTAAAAACAGATAAACAAACACATTTAATAAGCTAGGAATAGGTAAATAAGATAATAAGCAAATAGTTTTAGCTATTAAACTAATCTACACTAATAAGCAATATTTAAGCTAAAATTAAAGGACAAGGAAATTATGGGAAAAGACCTTATGTGGAGCTTTTGCTAAACAAAAAAGCTTAATTGCTCAAATGTGCTTTTCAACGCTTGGCTTTATTTAGAAATAATGCCAATAAAAATCCATGGGATCCCTTTCTATTTTCTTGGATCCCCCCCCTTCCATAAGCTCAAAGCCCAAAAGCAAAGGTTATAGGTTTTAAGCTGTTTTTAGAGTTTAAGTATGATTTCAAGGTATGAATTTAGATCTATTTCTAGCGTATAGACTAGTATTGAGCTTTTATGAGCTTATTAGAAAATAGCTTAACATTTGAAAAGGAATTGAAAACTTTTTTTTTTTTTTAAGTAAAAAACAAATAAAGTGCTTTATGAAGATTATTTAAGAGCATAAACTAGATTTTCATTACAAGTAAAAACTTGTTTACATTATCAAAAGAAAATAAAACCTAAATTTTAAAGGAAAGTTCCAATAATGCTAATTTAAGTAAAATCTACTAAAGTACTACTTAAAAAACTACTCTCCTGTGTTGTGAAGGTTGTGGCTCTATTATAGGCCGTCTCTGAAGATTCTAGGCTCTAACTTGCTTCCCCGCTCTTTTGATCGTGCCCGTACAATTCTTTATGATTGGCAAAACCATTATTAGCCGTTAGATCTATAGGTAGCTCCACACGGTATTGCAAGCTGGCAACCTGGATTTAAGACACCTTGTGGTTTCTTTTACGGCTTAATTTAGTGTAAAAAAAATGGTCCCCTTGTGCTTATTTGCCATAGCCACGAGTGATTTATTGCTTGAATAACCAATAAGATGCCCTGAGATGATGTTTTTGACCCTGCCATTGTGTTCTTCATCACTTGAATGGTCTAAATCACCCCTCAATTTAGAAAATACCTTTGATTTTAACTGTAGGTGAAAAAAACTTGGGCGATGGTTTGAACAGGAACATGTTTGCGCTCTTTTATAACTGAATAGGATGGTAATTCGTTTACTTTGGCCTATTGTCAAGAATGTTCTGTGGTTGGTTTATTAAAGGTTGTAGTGTGTTGAAATACGGTTAATAAAATTGACAGAAATGGTACATGGTAGTTATATGAAAAGGGGTATTGGGCTAGGGTTTGGGCTTTTGTTGTGGGCTCTTGATCCGGGTATGATTTTTAAGGGGTTTAAGGCCCATTAAGCCTTAGGGACCAATATGGTAACTTTCTAAAACTTGGAGGGTTGATTTGAAACATTTTGAGTTTTTGTCATTTTGTGGCTTTGACTTTTATTGACCAAGGTTTGACTGAGAGTTGACCAAGGTTGACTTTTTGACTTTGCTTCCAGCTCTTGTACACTCTTCCGTTCTTGTGTCCTCGTTTTTTGCCCGTTTTTGTCGGTTGTTCTTTGTGATTTTTGACATATCCGTACCTGCACACACAAAACACAAAAACAAGTATATTTTTGCCATTTTAAGTATGTTTTTAGTCATTTAGGGACATTTTTGGTAATAACGGATATGTGTATTTTACACTTATCACACAGCCTTTTGTATAGTCTTTGGCTCTGTTGCTGCCACCATCCCACAGATCTGTGGAGCAAGGCCATACACATACCGCTCAATTATCCTACTCTCAGGAGTTACCAAATGTGGAACTAACCTAGCCAACTCATGAATACTATCAGTTTACGCAGCTATTGGCCAGCGCCGACATGGCGTTGATTCCACACTCAGATTCTAACTTTTGCATCTAATGACTGGGCATATATAATCTTCTTGTATCTCATAACTTAATAAGTATTCCTCTGTCACGACTAACAACAACTTACCGGACTTAGCGTGCAGATCTAAGAGTTCCACCACGTTAAAAGACTTACCACTATTGAACTAGCAGTGTTATTTTCTTTTTGGTTCAACACTACACCACTCATTTCATGCTCTGACCTTAGTTTCTCAATCCAACTGGCTATCAGAACTACAACACTCCCTTACATTATATTCATGTAGGGTTAAAAGCTAAAAACTCCTTAATATGAACACAACTATCGGGTTGCCTTCACTCATCACATTCCAACGTTCTCCTGAACGTTCTCATTAACCACCTTACCATTCTGATTTCAACATTTCCTCAGTTACTAACCTGAGCCAACTTGGCCGGTAAGAGGTTCTGCAATTGTTGGGCAATGATCATTGAGAATTCTGGTGCAACCCCTTGGCTCCCTCTTACATTCCGCCATTGACTTTCTCTATTACCCCCATTAGCTCCCTTACCTTTGGTCATTTTCCTTGACCATTCAATTTCATTCACACGCTTATCAGTCATTCCCATTGTCTTTACCCCTTCCACATATACCAACTGTTCACCCCGTTCCCCCCTTCCTAATGATTCGGCAACAGGCTGGCCAGCACTTCGGGTCCTCATTCTTGGCGGCATTATCTATACGAGGGTGAACAGGGGCAACGTTAGTAGTGGGGAGACTAATATATATATTTTATATATATATATTATATTATATAATATATATTTATTTATATATAGAATAACTCACTATATTATATACCGATATAACATAACACCACCTCTACTGGTGTCAACATCGATTTGTCCGTGAACAACATTACTTAAGATGGTGAGTTGTGATTGCTTATAAATACGGGGCCACGACTTATATTTGCATCCTTTCCATCATAATTCAATATTGAGGCGCCTACATCATTTCAATGACTGGACATACTAAGGCACTAAAAACCGCGGAACACACAAAGGCATACAAAAGCGGAACACCACGCTCTAGATCCTATACGTAACTAGTACGACGACTTCTTAGTTGTAGTCTAGGCCAATTTACACTAGTTTCTATTAACCTGGCTCTGATTACCCAATCTTGTTCACACCCAACAACAATGGCGAGGAGGGGAACTCTGAGAATGCGAGAATGTAACATAATGATCAATCATAACACAAGATACAAAATATAGAGAAAAACTACCTTGTATAAACTCCAAGTGTTTTGACTAAGTCCATCAACTTGACAAACTCAAGTGGATGTTCCCAAATCGTTCTAAAAACCACAATCTCTCTACACTTATTCAACTGCCCACAACAGGGGACCATTATCCAATAACTATTATCCATATCATCCCAAATACCAGATTCAATCGCAAATGCATGCAAGACTTCAAACAAAAATCCACACGGTGATACTTCCTAAGTTGATATCATATATCAACCATAAAACTACCCTTCTTTCACTTCACTTGAAAAGATTACTTGAAAACGTCAACATTAATGTTGGTGAGCTTGTAGGTTTAACCTTAAACCTAAAAGTTGTGCCTAATATTTCAAAGTGGTAATAGTGCTAAACGACAAGTGAAGTTTATGCTAATTATCCAAGACATTGTCATCCACGATTGTATTATCTCAACATCCAATAAATAAACCAGAGTTAGCAACTCCCTCAAATCACTACGCACCTAAAGGGCCTACCAGCTGGAGCACTATATTAGGGCGAACCACACAGAACCTTGCATGCCAAACACAGCACAATGCATAGTACCACTCAAACCTTGGATGACAATCACTGCACATGCAGTACCACACATTAACCTTGCCATGACAATAACAGTACATGCATGTAAGTCAACACATATATCACAGAGCAGTCATAAAGCACTATAACTTGTCCCGAAACAAAACACACATTTCGCTCAGATCATTTCAAAACATTTCAAAAACACATTTGAGTTTCATTTTCCCCTATACGAAAATAACCAGTAAAAAAGTGGGGCTACCGACGAACTCACCTCAAGCAAGTCTTTAGCACCCATTCTAAATCTCACAAGTCATACTTGCAACCGACGCTCGCACACGACCTAGTCCAGTTAATGTCCCAATTAATCATCCAATTCCAAAAAAACAATCTTCACGTTTGATGCATAGTGTTTTAGACGCGTTGTACAATTACCCAAAACAGTTTAGTGGTGTGATGGTTGACGACTTAACTCCACAATCATATCAATCTCATTCCCCGATAATACATACTTATACTATTTAGAGAAAATAGATAAGTATGCATATATAAAATTTTATTATTTTAATAATTATAAAATTATATTTCGACAAGTGCATTCGGTTAAACCTTAGACACTTCAGAAAATAATCCATTATACGGTTTGAAATAATGAAACGTGCTTTACTCTTAATAAACACATTTAGTAGAAGTTTCGGAGGAAAAAATTATAATTTTTCGTTCTTTTAGTGGTTTTTATTAAATAAATAACTATAATTAATATTATTTTACTTATTTAAAATCAAAATTATGTTTTTTAAGAAAATTTCTAAGTTTTAAACTTTTTATGAAATTTCGACATGACCCGTACGTTAATACAACGTTTTTCCAAGTTTCAAAACCTTATTTTAAACTTTTTTTTCACAAATTCGATAATTTTCGACAAAATTCCAAAATCTCAATCTTTAACGCTTACCAACATTTTCCCCCAAAATATCATTCAATACGCTTTGTAAATACATTTTCCACTTTTTAAATTTCCGTCAAAAATTCTTATAACTACCTAATATCGCTTATTGGGCTTTAAGGCCAACAAGGGTCCTTTGGACTTTTATAAGTCAAAAAATAAATCCAAGTCAAAACCAAAGTTCCATTTTTTTATATAAGTATATACTTATAAAGTAAAATAATTCGACCACAAATAAGTTAACCCATTTTAAGCCGCGGTCTTAATAAGACTTATTTAGGCCGTGAGTCCAATAGACTCAAAAAATACGTATATTAAGCTTGAAAATCTCAGGGCTAATAAGATACGTATCGCATTTTGGTTACTACTAGATAAGCCTAAAAAATAGTCCACAACATACGGCCCACATAACACAATTAATAATCAAAAATCACTAGATTTTGTAGGCATATAAGCCAAAATAAGCCAAGAAAATAGGCTTAAACATAAGCCGAATAAGCCATACAAACTACTATAAAAAATAAGCATTCTAGCATCATATATTACTCAACCATCGCGGCCACGACATCAAAACTACAAAAACCCTCTTTTTCCTTTTCTTACTACACGAACCAAACACCCTCTTTTTCTTTCGTTTCGCTTCCAAAAATCAATTTTCACAACGATTAACTTGTACAACTAACATCTATGCATCAAAATAAACCCAAAAGGATAAACAAAATTTAAATTTGAAAACTTACAAGAAAATCTTCAAAAATGTATATTTCAACACGAACCGGACAACCCAAATGTTGTTTAAATGAATACCCAAACACTAGTATCAACCTGGAATATCACGTTCTCGATCAAAGTTGGATTTCTATGGGGTTGTTGTTGGTTGAGGTCGGCTTGACGACACACACTACACACACACACCACTCTTAGGCTTTATTGTGTTTTTTTTTAAAAAAGAAATGCTAGGAAAATGAGAAAGAAAAAGGTTAATCTTATGTACATCTTAGATAAGATAGCTAAAAATTAAGATCATGTCTCCCCTCCCTGATCACTTCTTATCACTCATTAATATAAAGACCAAAATCTATAAACAACAACATCCGTCCCATCACACTCCCCTCTATAACACACTCCTGGAGTAGTGATACAAAAGATCTCCCGCCTCCCTCTCACTTTAATACATCGGGACCAGTACCTCGATTTCCCCCCCGCTGCCTACGCCCCCCTCTCTTCACATCCCGCCATGACGGAACAGCAATTGAAACTTGACTCTCCGTTTTGAGGAATCGATGCTTTTTGAATGGGATAAGATTGATATTGGATTATCTTAAAACTACAAGAAAATTAAGCAAAAAAACTTAAAATTTCACTTAAGGTGGAAACAATTTTAGATTATAAAACGTTTTAAAACGGAACCCCCTAACTGTGACTAAAAACCTTAAATTTCCAAAAATAAACCTAAAATGAAATTTTCAATTTTAATTGACTTTAATTGACTAAAAAGTAAGTTTAAAGAAAACTAGAACAAAAACGGAGTCGTATTGAGCTTAAAAAACACAAAAAAATGTGATCGGGGAACGAAACTCCCGTTCTTTTACAAAATGAAATTTTGCCAAATTAAAAACCCTACGGAAACAAAATAATTTTCTACGAAACTTTATGAATAAAGAAAATTTTCTAAAAAAGTATTACTCCCTCCGTCCAATTTTTATTGTCCATGTTTCCTTTTGGGATGTCTAAATTAAGTGTCCCACTACTTAAATATAGATAGAGAAATTTGATGAAGTTTACTATATTACCCTTTTTTAAAATTATTATTACAAACTTTAAAGGTAGATTTAAATTAATTAGATTAAGGGTTTTTTTAAAACTTGTCGTTATGTCAAAAAGTATGAATGAGAAATATGTAATTAAATGCACTTTTCTTAAACTATGTATTTTTTGTCTGGGGACAATAATTTTGGGACGGAGGGTGGTAGTATTTTTTTGATTTTTTCTTTTTTTTATGATTTTTACAGTTTTTAATAGAAAATAAATGTTTAAAATACTAAACTGATTATAAAAATTCTAAAAAATTATAGAATGTAGCTTGCAACTAAGAGGAATCTAGGAAAAATAGCTCGGGAAAACACATCTTATCGAAAATAAGATGGCGTAAATAGCTAAAATAGCTTATTGTACAAAAGGGCTTAAAATGATATAAAAAGATTAAATGAAAGGAAAGTCTAACGGACCGATCGTATTGTGCCAGTGTTGGTTGTGTGTGTTTGGTGAGGGTGGTAGAGGTCTCGGGTTCGAGTCTTGCCCACCTGGGGCTTCCCACTATCCCAAGTGTTTTAATCTTTGCCATTTTTTTACAACTTTTGAAAACACTTAAAAATAAGCTACTTTTGCAACTCAACTATTTTTATAAACCACAAAATAAGACACAAGAAATAAGTAAATAAGGCAGAAATACTTAAACACTACTAAGCCACTAAAATGCTAACTATTGGCTTTGTTAAACTCAAATAAGAAAACCAAATAGAGAAATAAGCTAACTTAGATAATAAGTTCTCAAAATAGAAAACAAAAAAAAAAAACAAAAATGAGCAATCCTATAAGCCTAGAATGAGCTTCATGTATCTCAGCAGTACTAACTTTTAAGTTAGTACTGTCAATTAAACTCTTAAGTCTGCTTAGCTATTAACAGGTAAATAAGCACAATGAAATAACAAATAAGCTAAAGCAGATACTCAATCACATTTAATAAGCACTTAAGAACGAAAATAAGCACAATTCATAAGCTAGAATGATAGAAAAGCTAAAAAAAAACTTAAAAACACTTAAAATTTTACATAGAATAGGAAAGCAATATAAGATCAAAATAAGCAAATGACAAAACTAATAAAGCTAAATGGATTATACTAACCTAATAGCTAAAGTAAAACTAATAAGCCATAATAATAAGCAGATAAGCACAAATAAAGGAATAAGCACTTATGGTGTAAAATGTTAACCAAACAGCCCCTTAAGGCACCTTTGAGCTGCATTGTTTAAATAAGGCTTAAAAGGGTACTTATGGACTTTTGGCTTATAACCCTAAAAATTACACGAAAATACTACTTAAAACAAATTTTTAAAACCAATTTGGAATTCAGGGGCTTCAATTAAAAGGCTTGTTTTGAAAACTGCTCTTATTCACTAAAGAACACTTAGTTACTTTGAGTTTTGAAATTTAAAAGACAAAAAAACTTATTTTATTGGCTTTAAAAAACAGATATGCTAATAACTTTTTTTTGAAAAACTTAGTTTGGAAATAGATATGTCATGACCCCTAGAGACCTACTTTGTAACCAAAAATCAAATATATAAGTTTAGGAATTTTGTCAATGGATAGTTTCTAATAGTTGGTATGTAGTTCCTACTGGTAAGTAAATGTTCTGCTGGTAGGTTTGTGTAGTTCCTACTGAGTAAAGATAGTTGTATAGTTAGTTTACTGGGCAGTTCAAAAGTTATTATTGCTTGGTATTACAATATTAATCCTCTGGTGTTTTTATAACTTACTCCGGGTGTGTAGTAAAAGTTAGTTAGTATGAGGGATATGCATGAGATATCCTTGGACGTTGATAACACTTTTCAACTTTAGCTTTTAGTTAGGGTTTATATGGGTATATTTTAAGAAACCTACGGGTTGGATGAATGTAACTAACTAATTGATTCATTAGAAAAACACGTTTATTATCAATAGAAAAGATTTATAGAGGATCGTTGTTTTAGTATTTTCTTTAACTCTGTTGTTTATATTCCGCGTAAACAATAGTTCCATTTGTTAGAGTATCTTTTATAGAGTTGCTTGTGATTACATTAAGTGCTCTCATCCTTTTAAGGCGTAAGATCTCTCTAGGTGCTGGACCTACAAGTGGTATAGAGCCTGGGAGAGCCTTTGTTAAAGAATCTTTACTTTTACTTCACTATGACTCAAATCTATCACAACATACCTATGTCATCACAATCAGCTCTTCATTTCACTTTCCCATCAACCAGACTAAACCCGTGTTCTCAGCGTCAACTCATTCTGTAACCAGGCTTTGAGTCTACAATTCGACACTCAACCCTCACAAAGACGTACACAGGTATCAGGCAACTCCAACAATTCACACAACATGTCTCATAACAATAATGCCCAAATTTCCTTACTTAATAGAAGGAAGAATATGAGACGTGGCGCTCATGGAAGATGGTGAATATTGGTTCTATGAACAATGATCACAACTTATGGAACATTGTTCTAAAATGGCAAAACACAGGAAAAGACAGGAAGATATCCAAAAGGAAAATATTATGATTCTTCCTCATGTTTATGGTTGAAGACAAAATTGTGTTCAAAGAGGGACAATAGCAAGAACTATATTTTTCGTCTTTCCTGAGGACAGATGGCTGATTTTTCACCATCTAGTTGATGCAAAAGGGGGCGGGACCACCAGACACCCTATGGGATAATATATTTGGGTTGGCTGTCAAAGCAGATTTGGTGAGTGAAAATGTTGAGTTAAGAAATGAGGAAGGAAATCAATGCTAAAAGCAGGAGGGTTTTCAGAATTTAGAGTATCTGAAGCCGAAGGTTGTTTACATATGGGGCTATGACAGGTTTCAGGAAGAGATTTTGAGTCAACTCAATCAGATGTAAGCTAAGCCAGACAATGAAGATTGTAACATGAAGTTTCTTAGAGCACTACCACCTTCTTGGTCACAGGTGGCCATCACTCTTAAAACAAAGGGTGGTCTTGATTATCTAAGCTTTGATGATCTTTACAACAAGCTTAGGACTCTGGAAAGTGATGTGAAGGGTTATGGCTCTCAAGTTATGATTCATGGAGTTCTTCTGCTCCTACCCATTCAGCTTTTATTTTGTGCTGCTAGCCTAATTCCAAAGATGTCATATCTATCAATTCCCATTCAACTTGTTTTACTTCTGTTTCATCAAGTCCTCTGCTTCTAGCAATGTGATGGAAAATGTTCTTCCATTCCTTTGTTGCTGAAAGTGATCCACAACAGCAGATCACTTATGAAGATTTTGATCAAATTGGGAAATTGGATTTGGAGGAATTAGACATAAATGGCAAATGGCAATGCTCTCTGTTAGGATTAACAGATTTGAAAAGAAAGCTGGGAGAAAGATGAAGTTTAATAACATCAATGATTGCTTTTTTTTTGCAACGGTTTGACAAAAAAAGAAGGTCAAATGTTATAATTGTCAGCCATCTCTTTTTGAGTTTGGGTCATATGCTAGGTATAAATGCTTAGAGTTGGGTCACTTTGCTAGGGAATGTACAGGAAAACAGTTGGATTCTAAAGCAAGGTACTCTTCATTCAAACTTAAGGAGCTGGATAAGACAGAAGAACCAAAGGCCTTGTTGTCTGTTGATTCAATGTTAAACTGGTCAGATCATGAAGGTGAAGATGTGGAAAATGGTGCTGCTCAAGTATATGGGATGATTGCTGGAGCTGAGGAGGATGCTACTGGTAATGCTACTGGTGATGTTGCTGATGATGTTTCTAATGCTGCTGCTGAATTTGCCCTCATGGGTATCTCTTCTCAGGTACAAACTTGTCCTTTTGGTTGTGAACATCTATATGCTGAACTTAAAAAGGAATTTGACAATGTAGAAGCTCAATACAAAGAGTGTTATATTCAGGTTCAAGCATATAAAAGTACTTTACAAACTTTAGAACAACAGAAGGGATGGTACCAAAGTAATCAGCTAGCATTAGAAGAAAGAATTAGAATATTAACTGCTAATTTAGAAAACACAACAAACATGTTAAAATATACTGAGAAACTGAATGAACAGGCTAAACTTGAAAAACTGAATGATAAGGTTCAACTTGAGGAGTCTAAGGCAAGGTTTGACAAATGGAAGGACTCTTCCAAAAACCTGGACAAACTGATCCATAGCTCCATGTCCTCAAGATCAAAATTTGGTTTAGGATTTGGAGAAACTTTTGGATCAGATGAGGTGTTTGATCCCTCTGGCCCTAGCATCTTTGACACAACACCTGAAGATGTTGCAGAGAAACCTCTCTATGACAGGTTTGTCAAAGCTGTTGGAATGCATGCTGTTCCTCCTCCTATAACAGGAACTTTCATGCCTCCTTCCAACAATCCTGACCTTGATGATACACAGTTTACCTATGGTTCAAAGTCCAATAATTATTTTGAAACTAACTCTGTATCTAATGACTTTGTCTCTTGTGATAACAGTGACAAGTCCTCAGACTCAGAGACCACTGACTTTGCATCCTGTGTTTCAAGTGTCAAGTCCTCAAGCTCCAAGACCAATGAACCCTTAGCCTCTGCCCCTAGTTCAGTTGACTTCAAGCCAGTGTCAAAGACTGCTGACCAACAATCAAATTCCACCAATGATGATTCTAGTTTTTCTTTTAAGGAGAATGTAAAACCTCCTAGGAATTTATGTAATAAGAGTGGAATAAACAGTAGGAGTCTTTGTAAATGAAAGTCTTTTGGTTCTAAGACATGTTTTGTTTGTGGTAGTAAATTTCATTTGATAAAAGATTGTGATTTTTATGAGAAACAGTTGGAATTGCATAATAAACCTATGTGGACTAATGTTGCAAATATTCCCTCATTTGTACCAAAAGCAGCATCTGTTCCTGCTGGTAGTAGGAATAGACCAACATCTGTTCCTGCTGGTAGTAGGAATAGACCAACATCTGTTCCTGCTGGTAGACCATTTACTGCTGGTTGGAAAAATCATGCTGCTCGACATATGACCAGACCATCAAGTCATTATTTTCAACACTTTAGTAGGCCTGGGTATTATAACCAAATGTATATGGATGAGGGAAGATGGGGAACTGCTGTTAAGCCCTCAGCAGGTTGTTCTTGGCGAATTCAAAGGCTAAATATGCAACGGGGATCCAAGAGCAATGATGGATCTCATCAATCTACATGGTTTAACTATTAAATGATCCACAAGGCAGGTCCAAGTCAGAAATGACTTGGGTCTCTCATGTATACTAATGTATGTTGTATTGTGTATTGTAGGAAAATCCTCATAAGAATAGAGATTTAGGAATTGTAGATAGTGGTTGTTCCAGAAGCATGACAGGCAATAAGGAGAAATTGGATGACTTTGTGAAGATTGTAGGAGGTAATGTGACTTTTGGAGGTGGAGATGGCAAAATCACTGGAAAAGGCACTATAAGGACTTCCAAATTAAACTTTGAGAATGTTTATTATGTGGAAGAGCTTTCAACATTTAACTTGTTCTCTTATCACAAATTTTGTGAAACCAAGAACAAAGTCCTTTTTCAACTGATAAAAGTGCCTTGTTCGCTTTCTAAGGATCCAACTACTTGAGAATAGTCAGTGGTTCTCATAGTTCCAAGAAGGAACAATCTCTACTGCTTCAATTTGTCTGACATCCAACCTGAAAGAGATGTCACCATCCTTAGAAGAGTCTACCAAATGGCATAGAAGGATGGCTCATGTGAACTTCAAAAACATGAACAAGCTAGCTAAGCATGGATTAGTAATGGGTTACCCCCAACTCTTTCACAAATACGCACAACTGTGTTGCATCACAAAGGAAGCAAACACAGCAAAGGCTTCTTACAAGGCCATCATTGCTGTGAGCACCATTTCTGCTCCTCTTCAGTTACTTCACATGGACCTTTTTGTCCTACTTCCATCAGAAGCATTGATCACAAGTACTACTCCTTGGTTGGTTTACAAATAAGTTTAGCAGGTTTGCTTGGGTTTTTTCTTTTTGGGAACTAAAGATGAAACATATGTAACCTTAAAGGACTTTTAATACTTTTATTGAAAAACCAGTTAACTAAAAAGGTTAAAGCATAAGTGTGGTCGACATGGTACAGAGTTTAAAAATTCTAAATTAATTGAACTCTGTGGGTCTAAGGGGATTAAAAGGGATTATAGTAATGCCAGAACCCCACAACAAAATGGGGTTACTGATAGAAAGAATAGAACCCTCATAGAGGCAGCAAGAACTATGCTTGCCGACTCTAAGTTGCCTACCATGTTTTGGACAAAAGCAGTAAGTACTGCTTGTTATGTTTTGAACAGGGTTCTAGTGACTAAACCTCATAACAAGACACCTTATGAATTAGTGTCTGGGAAAGTTCCCAACATCAATCATCTTAAACCTTTTGGGTGTCTTGTAACCATACTTAACACCAATGACCATTTGGGAAAATTTGAGGGAAAAGCTGATGAAGGTTTTATTGTTAGATATGCTGCTCATAGTAAGGCTTATAGGGTCTACAATTTATCTAGCAAAAAGATAGAAGAAACACTTAATCTGAGATACCTTGAAGATAAACCTAATGTTCAGGGTTTGGGTCATGAATGGTATTTTGACCTTGACTATTTGACTGATTCTTTAGGTTATACTCGTTTCAAGACTAATCAACCTGCAGGTACTCAAGATACTAACATACATGCAGGTACACAAGATGATTCAGATTCAGAGTGTGATGAACAAGTAATTGTTGTTCCTTCTTTTCCTTCTAACTCTTTTTCAGGTCCTAAGGTTCCTGAAGCTTCTGAAATGGTGGAGAGTAGTTCAGATTATGCAAAGGAACTTGCTAGGCTTCAACAACAAGCATATGAAGCCAATGCTACAGCTGAGAAGCATCTGAGTCAAGCTGAACTTGTAGCCAATAGGAATTGGGTTCCTGCTGGTGAGATTGATTCTGTTCCTGGTGTTTCTGCTGGTCCTTCTGAAACCTCTACTCTTGTTTTTCAACATGTTCATACTGATGTAACATCACTTCCTCCTGGTCACTCTTTGGGCTCAAGTGCACATTCTTTAAGATATCCTTCTCCTTCTGATCTTGTAATTTCCATGTCCCCATCTTCAAAAATGGAGGACATACACCACCTTCCTTACACTGGCATTTTTTCTTCCTCTTCATATGATGATGATTTTGGTGGTAATGTCACCAACTTAGCACCAAGTGTAATTGTTGATTCAGTTCCTACTAAGAGGGTGAACACTATTCATCATCACTCACAGATACTTGGAGATCTCACTTCCTCTGTTCAGACAAGAGGTACTTTGAAGAAGTCTAAATTTGGTGCAAGTGCTTTGGTTAGCTATGTTCATGATCAACAAAGGAACA
>BQNB010104859.1:0-18601 GCA_026074375.1 Tanacetum coccineum
TTCTAAAAAAGAAAAATATTTTTTTGATAATTTTTGTATTTTTTATGAATTTTTAAAACTTTTAACTAAATTAAATTATATAAAATATTAAACTATTTTTAAAAATTCTGAAAAAATTACCTAAAATACCTTACACTAACACTATCCTACGAAAAATAAGAAACCCAAAATTAAGCTTATAAATAAGCTCAAAATAAGCTGGAAACAGCTTATAGCTTTAAGGGTGGAAAAGGGTTTAAATACTAAACCACTTGGGCTTCTAACGTAGAAGTCCCAAGGGCACAGCGGTAAGACTTGTTATAAAAGAGGGGTGTACGAGGGTTGAGACCCGGGTTCGAGTCTTGCTCACCCGGGTTTCCCCTTGTCTCCTCTCTTTTTTTTTATGAAAACTTTTTAAGCAAACTTGTTAAGCTCATTGAGCTTAACATTTTTCATAACTAGAACTTTTTGAGAAAGCTTATAAATAAGCTGAAAAAGAGCTTTTTAAAACAGGCAGTAGCTTAAAGTTAGCTTAAGGCTAAAAATGGCTTTATCTTTTTGACTTTTTGGACACTTAAGCTAGAATTTGAACAAATAAGCTAAAATGAATTACCTAACTAACCTAAATAAGCACTAATGAGCTAAAATCTAACAATTACATAAGCTGAAAAAGGCTAAGACAAGACAGAAAAGCTTAAACAAGCTTAAAACTTAAATGTGGCTTTATCTAATTGACTGTTAACACTCAATAAGCAAGCAAATTTGGAAAATGGGCTAACATAACTAAATACACAAATATAATGACTATTAGGAACAAAATGAAGCAAATGAAATAAGCTCAATAAGCCAGAAGGTGGCTTAAACACTCAGCAGTACTTAACTTGGGAGTTAGTACTGCTAGGGTGAAAATGAGGCTTTTCTTTGCACACAATAAGCAATGGTAAGGACAATAAGCTATCTAGGGCAACTAACACACCTAATAAGCAACTAAGGACTCAAAAACAACAATTAAAGAGAACTAAATAAGCTGGAACAACAATAAGCTATATCCTAAACTATGCTAAACAAAAACAGTCAAGGACCTACTTAAAGCTTAAAAATAAGCTACCTAGAGGGCTTCTTAAAGTCTGAAACAAAGGGGACTTATCAAAGAGCTTATTGGCTTTTTAGAAAAGCCAAAAACTCAAGATAAGGTTCACAAATAAGCTAGAAAAGTGTGCTTAAAAACAACCCCTTAGCACCAGGGCAACTAAGCTAAAACAAAGGGGCTTATATTGACAGCTTAAAATAAGCTGTCAAATAAGCTTAAAATGAAAAATAAAGTGAAAACAGATTAAAAAGGGCTTAAGGTGAGCTTATATTCAAGATTCCATTTTCTAAAAACTAACTAAACCTGCTGATTTTAGTCTTTGAAAAAGGGCTTTTTCTTTTTGAAAGTGACAACAAATATCTTTGGCAGATTTGACTCAAGGGAACAATTGACTCAAGACACTTTAAAAACCTGTTAAGACACACAATTGACACACTTCTTTGAAACTAAAACTCAAGATCACAAGAGCTTATCCAAATAAGCTCTTGTACCTCTTTTAAAAACCAACAGAAATAAGGTATAACTTAGCAAACTTGAAAAACACCTTTTAGACTTAAAAACTTTTTGAAAACAGACTCAAACAAGCTTAATACTTAAGCTAAAGTTAACCATGTGACAGCAACCCATGTCATTCCCTTTTTGACCCATTTTAGACTTAAACCAAACACCCCTTTATATTCTAAAAACGAATTTTAAAACTTATACAAACTGATTTAAGCTCAAGATTTTAAGGACTACTACTAACCATGCAATATTAAGCAATAAAAAGTGAAAAGCAAGAGCAAATAAGCACTTTTAAAAGCTAATAAGCTAATGACAGAAATAAGCTATATTAGGCAGTTTTTAAGCAAATTGCATGTAAAGGAAATAAAAGCAACTAGAAGGCATATTTAAGCATAAATAAACACAAATAAGCACAAAAGACATAGATAAGCTGAAAATAAGCTAATAAGCAATGCTACAGTAACAATAAGCTAAAATTTAAAAAGAAAATGTACCTTTGATCCTTGCTCAAAACAGGATAAAATGCACCTAAATAAGCTCTAATCCTACCCTTAGCTTATGAATAAGCTAAACTAAGAAAACCCAATGAGCCATCCTTGTTTGCTCATTCATCCACTTGCTTGATCAAACAGTACCTCGTTTTTTTTTCTTTTGAATTTTCCTCAAATTTGTATCACAGTTTAAAAACAACTTATAAAGTGCTTATATGTTGAGCTTAAAAGGTTGTTAAAGAAACACAAGTAACTTAGACACAATGTAAAATTTAAGCTGAATTTTCATTAAAAAGAAGGTACAAGTACATAAAAGTTTTGCTACTTAAAAACTTAAAACTGAACTAAAAAAACTACTATAAAACTAAATGTTTGCCTCAAGGGCTTACATGAGACTTATATAGAAAAGCTAAGCTAGGGTTTCTCTACTCTTGTCTTCACTCCTTGTGCTTCTTTGTAGACACATAAACTGACTTGTAAATAAGCACTAATAAGCTGTAAGTAAGCTGATGCTAAAAATAGGCTAAAAATGGAAATTGAGAACTTACCAAGCCCTTTGCTCTAAACAAGGGGAAATAAGCTTTTGAAAGCTAAATCTACAAGCTCCAGCTTATTAGAAATAAGCTGGTATAGTCCATAAGCCCATCCAACTTTGGCTTATCATCCAAAATAACAAGCTGTGGTAATTTTGAGTAAGATTTCAAGTCCGAGTCCAATTTTTACTTAACCTTTTCACTTTTTAAATGATCATAGCTTATAAATAAGCTGATTTAAGAGCTTTTTGACACAATTAAAGGTAATTAAGCAACTTAATTATGAAAACTTAAAAACGGGCTTTTAACTTAAAAACTTCAATACTTCATTAACTTTAAAAACGAGTTACAAGACTGAAAAATAATTGAGATGACTTAAAAACAAGCTGAAAACTATAACTAGGTTAAAAATTACATAAAAACTAGATGCCTTTGGAGGCTTACAAGATGGCCTATTTATACAAAAACGAGCTAGGTCTTCAATCTTTTGTCTTTTTCCTCACTTCTTCTTGTTGTGTTTCCTTGTAGACACAGAATTGGGGGTGTGTTTGTTGTGTGAGTGTAATCCAAGAACAAATCCCAGCCCTTAATTATAATCCCAAGTCATCATCACCATCGAAAATGGTTCTTGGACAATGGGGGATTGCCAAGTTGGCACTTTTGTAGCTGGGAAAGTTTAGTGGAGGAGGGGGGTGATGTTTACCCATGGTGTTGAAGGGTTGCAGGGTAAAAGAGGGGGAGAAAACCCGTGATGTTGTGTTGGGGTTTGAAAAGGGCGGGAAAAACTGTTTTGGGTTTAACAGGAAAGGGTTTGGGGTGATGGCAAAATTGGCCCCTCATTGTTATAAGGATTATTGCAATGTTGGTCCTTGTGGCGATATAAGGTTGAGGGTTTGGCAGAAATGCCCCCTCAACCTTATAACTCTTATTGCAAACATAGTCCTTTGGGTAAACAAGTTTGGGACATTGGCAGAAACACCCCCTCACTTGTTATTTCAAGTAAATTGCAAAATCAGCCCTTGTAGTCTTTTTCTTCTTGTATTACACTTAGGGATTTGACATTTCCCTTTGAGAGTAATAAAGCGGTATACACACACAAGTCCTTGTGGGGTTTATATGCTATTAATAGTTGGCAGACTTGACCCTTGGTGGGTGGGAGACTCTTTGGGCAGATTGGCAGTTTTTGGCCTTGTGGAATATTTTCCTTCTTTTCTTATAAATAAGTTAGGAGAACTGTTGGGCTGACTTGGTCCCTAAAACTTATTTTTCTTCCCTTGACTTGGGATTTTCGGGGTTGACTTTGGTGACTTTTTTCAAACTGGGCTTGACTTGAACTTTGTCTTTTATCACACACACACACACACACACAATTCCTGTCCGGTTTTGTCATTTTGGCTTTGTTTTTCATCCTTTTCTTAGATATCCGTTCCTGCACAACACAATTAGCAAAACAAGCATATTTTTGGCATTTTAAGTCCGTTTTTGGTTATTTTAACTTGTTTTTAAAGGTAAAAGGTGTGTGTAATTAAACACATACCAATATCATTCCGAGGGTCTCGAGAGGAAATGTTTCGGTAATTTCCTTTTTCTCGAGATCACCTTGATGAGGATTTTCTAATCTAGACAAATGGATGGCCGCGAGATTCTCCGCTCCTTTTTTATCACGAATAATGACATCAAATTCTTAGAGTAGGAGAATCCACTGAAGCAATTTTGGTTTAGCATCTTGCTTAGCAAGAAGATACTAAGACACACACGAGTGTCCGGATACACTATTTTCTTCATAAGAACTAAGTAAGGCCCCGGAGAATTTCTCGAAAGCATACACACACTATAATTCTTTTTACGTAGTCGTGTAATGTGCTTGAGCATCCGTCATGGTCTTACTTGCATAGTGTATAGGCTGAAAATGTTTGGTCTTATGTTTCTCCAAGACTGCACCTACCGCATAATTACTAGCGTCGTACATAATTTCAAATGGTAGGTCCTAATCGGGGGCAACTAAAATTGGGGCTTCGGTTAACTTCTTTTTAAGTATATTAAACGTCTTCAATACATTCTTTTTGAGAAAATAAACGGCAGTTTTCTTGTTTCAATAATATGGTCATTGGTCGGCGATTATAGAAAAATCTAGGATCAATCGACGATAGAACCCGGCGTGAGACTAAACAACTCAAACGCCTTAACGAAAGTCGGATGAGGAGTGTTACTATAACATCAACTTTAGCTCTGTCGACCTCAATTCCGGACTTTGAAATTTTATGGCCGAGGATAATGCCCTCTTTTACCATGAAATGGACTTCTCCTAATTTAGAACTAAGTTTGTGTCTTCGCACTGTTTCAGCATTTTATCTAAATTGGAGAGGCAAGACGAGAAAGAATCCCCAAAGATCGGAGAGAAATCGTTCCAAGATACCGTCACATTGTTATTCTCCTCCTCGATCATGTCGTGGAAAATGGCCATCATGCACCTTTGGAACGTGCCTGGAGCATTACATAAACCAAAAGGCATACGTCGGTAGGCAAACGTCCCATAAGGGCAAGTAAAGGTAGTCTTCTCTTGGTCTTGCGGGTCAATAGGAATTTGAAAATATCCAGAAAATCCATCGTAAAGAAAACAATAGAATTTGTTCCGCTCGTAAACATCTAAGCATTTGGGAGTCCATGAAAGGCAACGTAAATGGTCTTACGAGTGGCATCAATATAAGCTTAGTTGACTAGGTTATATACCACGCTCAAGGAGCTTGATGTTAGCCTATACATTGCCTTGATCACACACTTTCTAGCACACTTACAAAACCGTCGTCATGCGCGAAATCACGTCATTCAGAATCACTCTCAAAACTACCTCGTAGTGGGTATTAAACCATTATTCTTCGTTTTTCAACGTTACGCGTCATCTATGACAAACATCAAACGTTCCTAATTAATCTGTACCCCAAAACGCAAATACAGATAGAACGTCTCAGCCACATCTTACAGTTCATGCTGTGTGTGCTATCACCCACCCACAAAGTCTTTACTCATGGCTCATTCGCGGCTAAGCGAAGTAACTGCCACAAAGATTGCGATTCAATTCTTTGGAAACAGGAGGCAAAAGCGTCTCCCACACTCATCAGATCTCTCCAACAAGTCTCGTTTCTTACACAAGTAGTACAACTCTCTACCGAGGTTCACTACAGCGCGCGCACATCTTGTACTTCTTATTACTTCTTAATCACTACTAACTTCTCATTGGCACATCCTTTTCTTTCTATCCAGACGAAACCCTTTCCTATCTCTATATCTTCTAGTCGTCTCCAGCACCTCTATTAGGTACGCGAGCTACCTAAAGTCCAACACTTCTGTATCTAGATGGATATGTCAGGAGCAAAAGGCTTTCTATTCCCACCTGCTCACCTCAACCAGATCTTGGATCTTTTCATGTGCAACAAAATACCATTTATTCGGGTTGTCTCTGATGAAGATACATTAGATACAATACAGAACAGAGACAAGGTGAAAAATTGCTTGTATATTTCGAAAGTTCTACATACTCGGTTTGCATCTCTTTCTCTGCTCGACAACAACTCAACACTACTCATCAAACCCGATTACTCGATCCAAATTCTTTTTTAGTATACCTCTCTTGGAGAGTTTTAGTAGTGACTAAGAACCTTAAAAAAGGGCGGCCGTGGCGTCATTGTGTTTAACTCTTTAGGATAATTTATAGGATGGGTGTAAGGTTTTATCGGTTCCTTCATAAAAAATTGCTAGATGCATATTCTAAATGAGAGAGGTAAATACCTTAAGCTGCTCGTGTTCCGGATGAGCTGTGCGATGTCTCAATTCTCCAATAATTCGATGCGTTACTAATCTGGACATACATGCGTTGCTGAGATATATCTCTCGATTCGAAGTTTGTGAATCTATGTAAAACTAGCACTTCAGGCGATTGTACTGTATCTAAACTTACTCGAGCATCCCCCCCACCCTCCGCACTTCCTCACTCCATCTTCAATCCGTCGCTCTCTGAATAGACTAACTTTCATGCAGGTCTACGGAAATGTTGCACGAGACAGCAAGCTCGGAGAAGGGTCTTCATTTAATAAGTTCTCAAGGTAAGAGAAATTCTCCCCTCCGGTCGTAGTATGTCATCCCGAATGTAAAAGCTCTTCCGGGGTACATAGAAAAGTCGCTATCTCTGCCAAGATAAAATGCTCCGTCCCTGCAAAAGGAGTAAACGAGGGGAAGAAAAAGCGATTATAGTATCCAAAAGGAGTGGGATTTGCATTTGTCAAACTAAGCCAAAAAATCCGGAGCACTTCTTGAGCATGCTGGAATTTAAATGCTATGTTTTTAACTCCTCACAAGAACGTCTAGACATTTAACTGATTAACCTTTTCGAACTTACGGTAGTATCTCAAAGTTTGCGCACTTTAAAACGTAATGGCCGTCATCATCCGACTCGAAGAGTTAATTCTTCACCATATACATCGATTAAAGCTCGTACCGTCCTCAAGAAAGGTCTCCCAAGGAGAAGGGGAACCCGAGGATCAACATCGTAATCCAACTACACAACGAATCGGCCAGAAAATAAAAACTATCCCTACTTTCACAAAAAAATCTTCGCGAACCTTTCGATAGCGCCGATCGTACCCCTGCGAGTTCGAGTGTTCATGCGGGTCGAAGTGAGTTCCCGGAGCGAAAGCTTGCTTCCACACGAAAGAGGCATTAGGATTTAATGCTATGAGTCGCCAAGAATCGGGCAAGGATAGATGCACTCAACAAGCTCCAAAAATCACACGGGACTAGAAACTTGCCGAGGTCTCCAAGTTTTTCGAGCAACTTTTTTAAGGAGCACCACGAGCAATTTTGATTTTCCATTGTAAACGAGTATTTGCTAAGTTCCGAACAACTTTTCGCTATGTACTATAGAAGACCGTTAAACGAGAAGCAAAAATTGGCATATTAAGAAGAGCAATGAGACCTCAAGCAATAACTAAGTGTAATCTTTGAAAGATTTGAAGAAACTTCAACATTTGATTATTAGCTTTTTCACGGAGCTTTTGGTCGTTAAGCCTCAAAGGATAAGGTATTGGACCGGGTGTAGGTTCTAACTTCGGAGCAACTTCGGGCTCCGGAACGTGTCTGGACAACTGGTGGTTGGGACGGGTGGTGCGGTAAACTTTCAAAACTTGTATTTTGCACCTTGTCCTTGTGTCGCCCGTCGGTTTACATGTTTCTAACTTCAACATTTAATTATTAGCTTTTTCACGGAGCTTTTGGTCATTAAGCCTCGAAGGATAAGGTACTGACGGTTTAGATTTAGGCTTCGAAGCAACTTCGAGCTCCATAATCGGGTCTTGGACAACCGGAGGTTGGACGTGTGCGGTACTTCCTAAACTTGTATTTTGCACCTTGTCCTTTGTCGCCTCGGTTTCACGTTCCACTTCCTTCAGGAGAGGAGAATGAGTAGGTGGAATCGTAGGTCCATTATAAGAAACACCACTTCGGGTGGTAATATCTTTTACTTCCACCTCTCGCAGGCGTTCAGCAACGGTATTTTAGGAATGTGATCGAACCCGAGAAATTGGATTTTGCATATTAGTTTATTATGTTTATTATTGATTGTTTTGGATTTTCTATTTGTATTGGTTCTTGCATCAATCGTTGATTTTGAACTCAATTTCGCAATTATGTTTTTTTGTTCGTCTTTTGTGTTTACATTGCTATTAACGTCATTCTCTATCTTATTGGTTCTTGCATCGAAAGAAGATTTGAACTCGTTTCGTAATTCCGTCTTTATATTAGTTATTTGAGTTTGCATGCCTCTCAAAATAGCTTCATTACTCTTCATGTAGTTCGTTAACTCATTCGGAGGTTGAACTTGGGCTTGATAAGTTGGGGTTTGAAAATTCCCTTGACTTTGATTTTGATTGTATCGGTTTTGATTATTTTGCACATTTGGTTAATTAAAACTGGGTGGTCCAAGGTAATTATTGGAGCGATAACTTAGTAAATTACGGTCACCTTGCGGTTGGTAGGAATTACCCCCCGAATTATAGTTACCCGTAGTAGCATAAACGGCCTCTTGAGTGTAGCCATCGGTGGCTGGGCACTCGGTAAAGGAATGAGGACCACCACAAGTCTCACATTTCGTATCAACATATTTGACTGATTGTATTTGTCTCATCATCTCTACAAAATTCTTATTCAACATTTCTAATTGTCGAACAACTTTGGGACTCTCGGTAGTAGTAGTAGAAGAGATATTTCTAGACGTCTCATCTCGAGTTGCTGAAGTGTCCCAATGGTTGTGGTGAGCGGTCATGTTCTCGATCAATTCGTAATATTCTTCCGGTGTCTTTCCAGTTCTTTTGCATAAAGTTCCACTCCCGCTGCAGCATTGAGGTGTCCCCGATACTTAATGTCAAAACCATTATAAAACGTATCAATTTGTGTTAACTAAAAGCATTTAATGGTTATAGGACACCGATCCATGTTACAAGTTATAACGCTCACCCATGCCTGAATAAATGATTCGTAGGCTGGTTTTTTTGCTGCAATTTTCGGTGATATCGTTGATCCTTAACTTAGTCACCATGGCAAGGAGAAAAGATTTCGCGAGAAATTTCCTCATCAAATCGTCGAAAGAGTGGATTGATTCCTAGGAAGGGGATTGTAGGATCCCGATAATCACTTCATAACATATAAATCAAACACGAAATCGAATTGAAAGAGAAAGAGAGTGAGTTGTTTAGAGAAGAAAGGAGAGAGAGAAATTAGGAGAAGAAAAGTGGAAATAGATATTAGATAGACAATGAACAACTTTAACAACTAGCTTTTTCTATGGCTCTCACATATGAAATTTGAGACAAACATAGTAGAGCCTCAATCATATCCCACTAATCAGGTCCAGCTATAATGTAATATTGCCAAGTCCGTCACGAGCCATTCTAGGCATTTACACACCATAGTCACCATCACGCAGGCTGTCTTTGCACTTGCATTACCATTAGACGATTTCTTACAAACGAATCACTGGATCTCATACTAAATTCTATTAGCTCTCTATTTTACTTCTGTGTGTAGTGGCACACTCAACTATCAAAAAGCCAATTTGTCCACTTCCTGCACAGTTAGGTGAATTCGCACGTAACTTGGAAGACACACACCCAGAGTGGGTCATATGATTTTTTTTTCTCTACAGTCTAGTTCTTGATTATCTATTAGTACTAGAAACACCTCCTAAATGCTTTACTAATGAGTAAGTACACACCAATAAAGATCGACTCATCAGCCTTACCATTCAAACTTATCCCTTAATGATCTATGGGATTAGAATCTCTAGTATACACATGGTCACACCCAAGATATGAGCCTCCATAAAGTCGAAAAGTCTGGAGTTTTCTCTACCCAAAACAAAGTTCATAAACGGTCGCTGTTATGTGAGAGGAGCTACGCTTACAGACAATTCAACCATACTACATTCTACAAGCATACCAGCACACATGCACGTATTAACTACTCCTCTCTATCGTCACATCAAAACAGCTACAGTAGGTACGAACTTAGATCTAACCTATCTCTCAGCTAGTAGAGAGTCCAAGCAGGCGCTTCAATCGCTGTATATCGATTGCATCTTATCCTACTCCAAGCGAGAGCGAGCCATTGGTTCTAAAGCACGTTCTAGCTCGGACACATGTGCAAAGTCTCTCGTCCTCAATGCCTATTCTCTCTCTCACGCAAACTGATTCATCTCCCTAACATTCCCATACTATTCCTCCTCTGCCGTTAGTGTGGCTGGTCCACGAGAACGTGCAGGACTGGTTGGTATCTATATTTCCCTGTGTCTCACACCTTATCTGGATCCTTACCATTGGATCTAGTTAGTTTTATGACTACTACAGGGACAAATATGGTATTTTGGTGAATCTATACAGCCTATCTGAAGGTGTGAGAGAGTAGTTCCGAGGAAAGGTTGGAAATATTATAATTGAGCTGTCTAATATAATGGTGAATAAGTTAGGGTAATAGTAATGAGTGTGTAATAACGTTGAGATGGTGGACTGCAAGGTCGAGGTAGCAAAACTTTGTACATGGATCTAGCATCTATGGAAATGGATAGTGAGAGGTGTGTTACGTGACGCACTTGGGGTGGAGATTAATGATACAAGGAGATTGGGAGTTATGTCACACAGTGGGTCAATTGCTATGCAGTAGAGGTGGATCTATATCTAACACGTAGCTCTATATATGGGGTTGATATCTCTCTCTCACAGAGAGCGAGCGATATATATGATCTCAAGCACACACACATGAATATCTGGACACACACACGGTGGACATTGGTGGGGGAATTATAGTTGGAAATAGGTTTGTTATTATTTGGGATTGTAATTAGTGAAAGTGTTGAATAATTGGTGGAATAGTTTTGGAGGGTTTGTTTTAAGTGATCTAGTGTTATTTTAGTGGTTAGGTGGTTATATGGTAGGATTATTGTTAGTGTTTGGTGGGGTGTTTTATTTTGTATGGATGGGGATTTGTTTGTGTAAGTTTTATTGGGATATATATGGTTGTGTTGTATTTTGTGGGGATTATTTATAGAGATTATATTTTTGTAAATGTACTATTTTGATTTTGGTAATGGGGGTGGGTTAAGAGGAAGTTGAGGTGAAATCAGTTTGGGGTTAAGAATTTGGTAACAGATAGAATTTGTTGATATATGTGGAGGTTTGTTTGAGTATTGAGTTGAAAATTGATGGTGGAATGAGAGCAGAAACTTGATGAAGTATGTGTTGATGTGTTAAGAATGGTTGTGGTGGTAAGTGATATTTTATGGGTTAGTTTTTTGAGTGGATGGGGGTCAAATTGAATGAAAGTATTGGTATATACAGTGGTGATATATTTATATATAGGTGGATGGGGTTGGTGAATATGATTGTGTTTTGGTATATGGGGAAAATAGGTAGTAGTTGGTGGACTTTAAAAAATGGTAGGAAATATATATTTAAAATGTGTCTTGTTAATTAGTTATTCTGAGTTGGTGGAAATTGATATGTGTTATATGAGGGGGGACGTTATGTTGTTGTGGGGTGGAGAAGGTTATTGTTTGTTAACTGGGTGGTTTTGTTATGGTTTTATGATTGTATGCTTGTGAATGGGCCACTTTAACGGTTGAATGTGCTAATTTGGAAAGATTTTGTCATTGTTCTAACACTATTCATTGGTATTTTGGGATTTGAGCTGGTGTTATTTGGTTGTTTGTTTTTGGTGGGATGTGTCGGTGTGTGTGTATATTTTTATTGATTCTAGTTTTTAAATTTAGATTTTGCCGACTCAACCTAAAACAACACTTTACGGCAGTGTATCCCATCGATAGTATTTTCCATGGTAAGTAGGGTGTCATACGAGAGCAAGGTTAAATCTATCATTTTAATTATTATGCTGGTTATCTAATCTATGTTAATTCTATTCTAATCCTATGTTAAACCTATGACATTCTAAATCCTAATTCTAATGGAAAAAGGGAGGTTTTCAGCCTGAGAGACTGGCACGATTTGGTTGGTGACTACAATCAATTCAATACAATGTTACCCATGCAAGCTAATAGACAAAAGATAAAAGAGTTGTCGAAACCGTATATAAGAAAACTGTATTAACCATTTTAATCCGATTAAACGTTGGTTTTTTATTGAGTGCAATGATTTCTTCTCTCGGGTGGCATATCATTCTTAGACTAAGCTTACATCATCCCTAAGACCTAACATCATTAATTCTATCAAAATTAAAAGCAGTCTGCATAAAGCCATCCACTTATATGTTGATTATAATCTATCTTTAGGATTAAAGTAAATGGGGATCTTTTAAACCCATAGCTCATAGAGACTTTTACCCACTTACTGCTTATGGCAATCTATACACACTATAGTCCACATGTCAACTATCCAATGAATCATAAGTTATTTGTTGAATTATCTAGTCACCTGCTAGTCAACACGATCAATAAACCAATCTGTAAAGATCCAATTAACTATGTTTAATCCCGGACCACTCCCCCTCCGAAGCATATCCTAGATACAGACTTAGAAGGACAATACTTTTGTAACTATTATTCTCGATGTATAAATTACTATATGGAGATCTATCCCGGACTCTAGATCCGCTTGGTCCACTTTGCTAGATCCAGTTGAATGATAGGTTGCATACAAAAGCGCGTAAACAAGTATAAATTGATAAACATAAATAAGCACTCAATGATAAATCAAGAAATTGATATAAACAAATACAAAACATTCAGATCTTCATAATAATGGCTAATACCAAAAGGTATTAGCCTTCAAACATCATAATAAATACAAGAGTAATAATTTAGCCAAGGTAAACTAACCGAGTTAACGAATGATACCAAAAACTGAACGATTACTAAAGTATATGGAATTACACGATGTCTCCTATGGAATTGAATACGTTGCTCGACCTCCTCTGCTCTTTTTCTCCTCTGAAAATCAAATTTTATAACAATCCAAGAATTTTCATCAACCTATTTTACTATTATCACAATTGTACGGGGAAATTTTTCGCTTTATTACATTACTTATATTGACAATATCTCAATATATTATATAACTTGCATAACTAGAGTAGACGAGCTCACGCAACCTATCTATGGCAATCCTGTCTTCATATATGTCAAGCAAACATCATAACATGTCAAGTCAATATCATCATATTCTTTTTACAAGGTACATTACTCCTATAATATACTATTCGCAACGTTATATCAAAACGGGCTTTAAACCGTTATCGTATACCTCTAAACCCTAATTCCATAAAGGGTTAATCTCTAAAGTAAATATACAAGATACTAAAGAACATTTACAAGTAATATAACATCTCATATGAATATACATTCTATCCAAAGAAAGGTACAAGTCCTTAAAAGCTCAATATACAAGTAATTAAGCATGATCTCTAAAATAGCCGTTTTACCTCCGTTTTCATCCTCATTTCTTCACTATCACTTATGTACAAGCTACTATACTCATGTTACAATATATGAACCCTAATTATTCAGTCTAAGCTTCAAACTCTTTTTGCATTCAAAACCCTAATTCAAAACCCTAAACCCTAAAACCAAGCTAGATTCTAAACAAACCCTTTCTTGAATTTTACCCCATTTCTAAACCTAAACCAACTCTTAAATAAGATATAATAACATAAATTACAACATTATCAATCATATTCCATCATCATTTCATCATTTTACTCCAACTACACAAGAAATAAATCCAGGAAACCCTAATTGTACCCTAATTGTGATTTTGACCCGTTTACTCATCTTCAGACCATCTCATTCTTAAGTAAGCAACCAAGAGTCATTGTAAACCCATAAAATGAGTTTACAAACCTTTATCCATCATTAACCATCCTTGCTTCAACAATGTATGAGAATTACAAAGCTAGAAAACCCTAAAAGCCTTATATGAACCCTAATTCCAAGCTACGACTTATTCTTTCAATTTCAACCCTTTTTAACTTAAACCAGTTATCAAACCTCATTAATAATCCTTTATATAAGTCCTATGATTAGTATTCCATCATTCCCAATCAACAATATTCGAAATATAAGCCAAGAAAACCAAAGAAAGCCTAAACGAGCCCTATGTGAACCCGCGACCTTATTTACTCATTTTTAACCCGTTTTAACCCAAACCACTTGCTAACTTTTATTAATACTTCTTATTACAAACCTTAAGATCATATTTTAATCACTTCTTGATCAATGTATGCGAAATATAAGCCAAAAACAAGAATTCGAACCCTTATGAACTCATATGAACCCGCAACCCATTCTTTTTGCATTTTGACCCATTTTAAAGGATTCCTTTGCAAAATAACTTACCCACATGCATCCTAAGTTGCTTACTCAGATACTACAACAAATATCTTCATTTGGTTTTTATTTAAAAGCTTCACATGTGCTCTTGTTCTTTCTTTTCAAGTCGTGGCACCACAAGGACTCCAACACCACTTCAATCTAGTTCCTAGCCTTAACAAATCACCATATAGCCTCTCCTAGTCACCCTCTAGATGTTCCATATGTCCATGAACAGATTCTAAGTGTTCCTTAACTCCTTTGCCTTCAAACTACTATAAATAGGACCTTAGATAGCTCATTCTAACTTGCACCACACCTCCTCCTCTATAACCCTTATAGGAAGCAATCCTTTGCTCCCTTATGATCCTAGGATCATTAAATAAGTTCAATAAGTGAAGCCCTGAAGAATTGAAGCTCCGGAGTGAAGATACAAGGTGAACAAGTGGAAATACTACCCGAAACGACCCATTTCCACCATTTTTGATCATTGAAGCTCAAACCCAGGTTTTGAATGTTCTAATTCTGCTACTACACCCTTATAATGTTCATATTATCCTAAATATACTCTTGTTAAAGTTTCATAACTCAATTCATGCTCATTTTCCATTTTGATCCAAAACCGTACACCCAAAACCCTAATTTCGCGTTTTTCTTAAAACTAAATGTTATAATGATTAAATATTGTTATAATCTATCCTAGCATGCTTAAATAATGTTAAAATAACCACTTTATTGATTAATGAAGGAATTTGAACTTAAAACCCGCGCGTTTACGTTTTGAAACCCTAATTTGACCCGTTTTGCTTCCTAGCCTAACGAATCGTTAAATTAAACTTGCGTTATGTTAAATCTTCATATTTTAGTTTATTATAACTTATAAATGTCTATTGAAATGTTAAAATAAGCTTGCATGGCAATTTGGACATATTTTGTAATTATAATCCATGCAAGGGGTATATATCGTAATTTTCAGAAACTTATAACTAAAAGGACTAAAAGTGTCATTTTATTAAAGTTATAACTACAAGGGTCTATTATATCAATAAAAGTTGAAGGACCAAAGTCATAAAAATGCAAACCCTAGGGGTCTACTTGCAATTTTCCAAACCTCAGGGTCTAAAATGTAACATTTTGAAAAAGTATAAAAACACATTCAAAACATTACCAGACATAACTTTAATTAACGCTTGACGTGCTTAACATTTCTAGATATTGAATAAAACGCTTAAAATCGATCATCCGGAAGCTATATTGTACCACAATACTAGGGAGCTTCATATTAAGGGGTTTCATCTTGGTATTACGTTCTGACTGAGTTGTTGGGTTTACGATTTAAAGTTCCCTAGCTCCTCAAACGTTTACTGAATGACTTCTGAATTATGATGGCCCGAACGGTGATACAATAATTCCAAATTCTTCAATCAAACTCATAACTCAAAGTACAATCTTCCTAAGACTTGACATATTCTACTCAAGTTGTATGACGTGGCTATTTACTATCATTTCATTATATCAACATTCCCTGGTTAAGATTGTGATAAGGTCGTCAGCTTTCATTTTAAAATATTTATTACATCTACCTACCAGGTGAGATTCATAGCCTCGCTTTTACTTATTTACATGCTTTATAAACCCGCAAGGGGGATACATGCTTGTTACAAACTCTTTTACATACTCATTTATCTTATAAAAATGTGATAACTTTTTAAAGGCTTAATGAATTCATAACCCCATATTTCAATCTTTTGAATACTTTATAAACCTGTGATACCTGATATAAACCATGAATGCAAGTGTTTTCTAAATGTATGCTACCCAGATATATTATTGCCTAAGTAGCTTCCAGTGCCATTATTCCCATATCATGAATCATTAATTACTTGCATTGCGAGTGAACGCGAATATTGTGAACAGATCTATTAGGGGTGACGGCTCCTATATGTATACCCATGCTTGGGGTAGCCAAACGCACTATATTTGTCCCAATAGGTAACCTTGGCAAGTTACCTTTTCCACGGGGACATCTGTCCCTAACCAATATCACTACGGTGATTTCCTTGTTAATGTATTGATGTCATGAGCTTAGGTATAATAATAATGTTACCCTGATTTTCTATGAAAATTGTATTCGTTACAATTATTACTATTATAATAACTTGCATTCAACCATATGATAATATTTAACTATTTTCTCCATGATAATACTGTTCTCCATGATATTAAATGTTCTCCATGATAATTATCCTAGTAATGCCAATATTTCCATTATAACTTGTATTCAAACTATTTATCAAACATATGAATTTCACTCAACCTTTGTGTTGACCCTTTTTAGCATGTTTATCTCAGGTAATTGAGCAAGTTGCGGTACGGAGTGGCATGGACTCAAAGATGGCTGAACTGTTATCATTCAAACATAATGTTTTAGATTTTAGGACCTGCATTTTGTAAAAACTCTGAATATAATGAATGATAACTAAATTTTTCCAACAACGTCTCTTTTAAAGTTGTTTTCTATGATTATGATTGTTGTATCCATGAAGTAATACCCCAGATTAGCTTCCGTTGCTATATTGTAAAAATGGGGGTGTTACAGATTTTGTGGTTTAGGTATCGAGAATATGATTTAGCACACTTAAAACTTGTTTTTGAGTTTTCTATTTATAAGGTCTGGAAGTCGGTTGGATACGGCGTATCCATGTATTGGATACGGCGTATTGGGGATTTCTTAGAGTAGGGACCATGTTTGATATCTTCCAGAATATTATATTGATTTGATATCTTGAATACGGCGTATTTAGTCCTCTGGATACGGCGTATTGATCTTCATTCCTTTTGTGGTCTTAGGCACGGATACGTCGTATCTTCCTTGATGGATACTGCGTATTGGTCTTCAGAATATTAATCTTTAAAATATATTCATTTAAGCTCCAGAATGTGTGCCTTTTGCTAAGTTTCACCAATTACTCCATAATTACTGCAATTCTCAAATATAAACGATTAAGTAACAATTCATTGCAATAACTATACAAAATGGGTTAATAACATGGGATAAATGATGCTATAAAATAGACGTTATTTGATGTCATCAAATATCCCCCACTTGAATCCTACTTGTCCTCAAGTAGCCTTTAGAAGTTTATAAAAATGTATCCCTTAAGGATATTTTCTGTTAAAGCACTTATTCGATCTATTACAAGTACACAACCAAACACCTCACGAAATAGGAAGATGAAAACACTCAAATCACTCAACTAATCTATGTGGTAACATGTAACTAATTCGCTCAATTTCTTAGTCGTGACGAGTATTCTATCATAAAGCACACATACATAGCCATAACGACGGAATAGACATGTGTGTTCGATCACATCCCCATTCGAATTTAACCAACGGTTAGGATGAAGAATGATATAGGGTAGGAACCTTCTAACTTTCACCAAAAGTCGTAAACCAACGAGGCAGCTAAGACATGCATACATGGCCGTAACGACGGAATAGACATGTGTGTTCGATCACATCCCCATTCGAATTTAACTAACGGTTAGGATGAAGAATGATATAGTGTAGGAACCTTCTAACTTTCACCAAAAGTCATAAAACATCGAGGCAGCTAAGATATGCATACATGGCCGTAACGATGGAATAGACATGCACGCTCGAACAAGTCCTCATTCGCGTAAAACCAGCGGCTAATCATTAGGTGAGAGGGAAGTAAATTTTTGTTAAATAAAAATCAAGAAACAAATAGATTAAGACTTAAGATACAAGTTGCTAGACACTTTTTCCCGACCGTTACCATGATAAAGACACAACTATTTACAACCTCTTGATCATCAATAAAAAATAACAACCTAAGTTGGCGTTCCCGTAACGGTCAACTTCCCTATCATCCCAAAACTTTACATACTCTACCAGGTAAGTGGCGATATCTTCCACTTTGTACAATACTCTACATCGTTGATTTTTTAGACGTATCAACGAATAATCGATCCTTCATGTAATTCCTTCGGTAGTTGCGAAACGATTATCTTCAAACATTCTTTCTCTCTTTTTTTTTGTTTTTTTTGCTAACTATACTTCAAATCTCGGTGTAGTTTCACCATCTTCACGATCATAATAATTCTGGATAATTTCTTCG
>BQNB010104860.1:3966-23726 GCA_026074375.1 Tanacetum coccineum
TGTTGTTCATTCACAAGTACATTATGTGCAGCAGTCAATTGTACCTCAGCCATTGGCTCTTTGTCTTTTACTGGTCTGATATCTGCATCCGCGACATGTTTGATATGATTCTCTGAACTGCTACTTGTATCCTGCTTGTATGAGTTTGTCCCATTACTTTCTGTAATAGCCAAACTAGCATCCAATGCTTTACTCGAAACAACCTTACTCTCTCTTGACTGCATATGTCTTTCATTCATCCTTCTATCATACTGTCTTTTATGACGTGTTCTTTCAGCAAGAGACTTCTTAACATTACGCATGTGTAGGAGTAGTGTTTCTCTAAACTGTTTAACTTCGATTCCAGTGTATTCAGCAAAATACTTTTCTGTCCTTTGACTGTCATAATCCCAAGTGGATTGCGTATCGATGAACATCTGAAATTGTTTATTGATCACGCAAAAGGCAGCCATAGGTCTATCTCCTTGAAATTCATCTTTGTCAACTTGTTTTTCTAGTTGATCCAAGTTTAGTAACATTATACCTGTGAACGTCTGAACATCTTGTTCAAAGAGTGTCGCAAATGCCCGTTCGAAACATCCATTGATTTTTAAATCATTGTATGACAGAACCTGGAGATGTGATTGAAGTAGTCGAAAAGATTTCATGCAACTTTCCTTTGCTTTGTGTTGCATTTGTTGCAATTGATACAACTCTCTCTCTTGTGAATTTGAATTTGAAGATTCCATTCTAATTCAATGTATGAAATTAAATTAAGGATCTTAAGTAGATTAAGTGATTTTGTTATGGTTATGATGAAATAATTAACGTTCACGGGATTTTACAAATCTATGATTTATGGTTTGGTTGAAATGAGTTAACATAATGAAGAAATTTTAGCAGAGTTTCTTTTACCAAAAGCAGTGTATGATCTTCAATAGTAGAAAAAAACGCATGAAGTCTTGAGACATAACGCAATCAAGTCTTGAGACCAAAACGCAGGAAGTCTAGAGACAAAACGCAATAAGTCTTGAGAAAAACGCAATCCAATCTTGAGATAAATCGCAATCAGTTTTGAAAAAAAATTTTTTTTGGGCAGCGTCTTCCTAGGCAAAACCCAAGAAAGGTCTTCAATTAGTCAAAATGCAGTACCAAAACGCATCCTTTGATAAACGATAAACGCAGGAAGCAAAAGCAGGAGACAAAAAACGCAGCTCCTAATAAGACAAAACGCAGTACAGTTGTCCTTTACAAAATGACAAAACGCAGGAAGCAAAACGCAACCAAGAATATGCCAGTGAGACAAAACGCAGTCAAGAAAATACGAACTCTTCCACCTAAAAATAACCCTTTTGAATGTTTTTGCTTGGTTTCTTTTGCACAACTTGATCCTAGAAGGCTATAAACCAACTATAAAACTCGTAACTTTTATACATCACAAACTTGAAAATCAAGAGTGTCAAGATTAAAACCATAAACCTTCAAAAACCACACTTTTTGATCTAGACTAACCAAGAAAAACAACTCACAATCTAGCTAAGCCTCCCTGTTCTCTTGATACCAAATTTGTAGGATATTTGATTTCACAACTCAATTAATGATTTAGGGTTGACCAACTTTTGTAAGAGAGAAAGTGAGTTCTAGTGAGAGAAACAACACTTGATGTGTGTGTATTATAAAATGATCAACCACCCATGGCTGGAAAGGGGGTATATATACATGAGTTTTGTGCCCCTAAGTGGGCTATGAAGTGGGCTAACATGTGGGTAAAGACCCGGCCCAACACCATAAGTCATACGGTAATTAAACGATTACTATTAAGGCTACGAGCTAACCTATGCTAGACGTAACACGGGGTGACCGAGTCTTTTACATAGATTTTCATAATCCTAACACCTTTTGGTATTATGGTGTCTTTTGTTTGAGTAACATATTTCATAATTGATGTCTAATTATAAAAGTCCTTTTGAAGTATTGTGTTAGTGTTTCAGAAAAAATGTGTTTAAAAATGATCTTTGTAAATAGAATATGTTTAAATACTGTCACACCCCTAAACGGGGCCTGGACGGAATACGTGTCCGAGGGCGTGACGTCATAACAATCCGATCACAAAGCAATAAAGAACGACCACTAATCATGGACGTTTGAAAAAGTTTACTCGTCGCATAAAATAAAATAAATTTAAGTTTTACAACCCATAATAATTAAGTTAAAAGTAGCGGAAGCATAACAAAGTTTTGATAATGACAACGAGTAAATAATAGATAAATCTTGAAATTGGCGGTTGTCACATCTAGCTCCATAGCTCCATACATACGCATCAAGAATCGATCAAAAGCTAAGCACTGAGGAAAACATGTTTAAACGTCAACATAATGTTGGTGTATTCATAGGTTTAAGTTAATACAAGATGTGGGACCACAAGATTTCAATACACATATGCGACTACTAATAAAGATACATCTTCTATAAAAAGTATTTAACTGTTTGCGCTAAGCTCAATGGACACTGAAGCTTTTAATACAGGGCATGCATACATCATGTCGCCATTAGTATTTCCTGCTTAACCGGCTTGTCCCAAATCAAAGACCACCATAATGCACAATGGACATGAATATATCGTTTGTTCTTCGGTAGTAGAACCAAAGCGGATATAGGATAATTAGTCCTAATAGATCTATTTACTCTCTCGCGCTCCCTCAACTCGTCCTCCGGTTCTGAGAAACTAAACAGTTCATGATATTTGGGCAGTAGTAGGTTGTAAGCAACTTAGCAACACATATAAACATGTAAAACGTGCGTTTAAAGAAACTTGGGTCCAATCAATTTAAAAGCAAACTATGTTTCTCAACCCATGTATAAAGCATTTGTAAATCAGTAAAATGTGGGGCTTATGAATTCACCTTAGCAAGGATAGCGATAACCACAACAAATGATTGAAGGTAATAAGGAGGTCTACACACCTAGAGTAAATTTGTATGGAGCTTAGCATTCGTTCAAAGAAAACAGTGTAAAGCATCCATGTTCATCATTTAAAGCATCCAAGTGTGTTTGCGTTTTAGTAATAAAAGACTTTGAAAATTTTCCACGTCTTAGTTAAATCCCGACACTTGCAAATGTTACTATTTTTGGAAACTTTCCCTTTTATTAGGAAACTTTTTAGTTTCCAGTAACGTGAGTAGCGTTCCATATTTTCTTAAGTTTCCATACTTAAAAATTGCTTAAACAATTCTAAAAACCGCCTATCTTATGTTTTAATCGCCTCTAAATGTCCAATTCGTACAATTTTTAATAATTCCTTATTTTTGATTAAGGTCGTCATCTCAAATAGTTTCAGAAAGTTTCTAGTTGTTCTAACTAAAATTACTCATCTTTTCTATATGTTTTCGCTTCAGATTCTAAAATAACCCAAAAATCGTCCGAAAGTGACCCGGAAGCCCCATTTAATATTCCCAAAAGACCCCACTATTCATTCTACTTTTGCGACAAATATGTTTCGAGTTTTATTGGCCATAACTTGGTCGTTTTAAGTCCGATTTTAAAGTACGATATGTGAAAAATTTTTATTTTGAATTAAGCTCTTCAAAACAAATCTTTTACGCCTAATGAAAACATTTTAAGTCTGCTCGAAAACCACAACACTAATTCGGGACAGCAGGTTGTTTTACCAAATATGACCAAAACTCACATCCAACTCGCTTATTAGTGCTTATCTAGCTCCTTCTCTTTATTCACCAACAACAACAACAAAACTAAACTTTTAATCCACCCCTAATCTCTATTGTTGCAAACTCTCATAAATCCTCATCTCACCAAGAACATAATATTAAAAATAAACATAAAGTGGTAACAATGGTTATTCCATTTATAAAAGCATGACAAAATATTAACTCTATTTCTTTTGTATATGAAAAATTAACACAAAAACACATGGTTCTTTATGAAAAAACATTGATCTTCTAGGAAAATAGATGAAACCAACAAAGTTCTAAGAGAAACAATTACAATTCAAGTAGAGCACGTAGTGAAAACACGAAGATCTTATACCACACAACTGTAGATCTATATACCCCAAATTAATTCTTGCAAAACCTAAGTTATAATTCTGAAATCTTTGAAAAACAAACCAACCATCACTTGAACTACCTTAGATAACCTTAGAATTTGAAACTTAGAATATTTGGATCTTGTTGAATATCATAAGATTAGGTTGGTTATGGTGTGGTGGTGGTTTGCCGTGGTGCTAGAGAGGGAGTTTGGGAAAGAGTTGTGGGTTTTTGTTGGTGACTGAATTGAAAATGAACCCTTTGTGTGAGATATGTGTTGTATTAGATGGTAACATGCTAGGGTTTTAGGGTTAAATGTTGTTCACAGTGAAAAACACACCAAAGTGTGCTTGGTCTGGGGTTCGGCCGATTGATTGGTCACAAGGTCCTTTGATGCGTTCAAAAATTTTGGTCCTTTGGTTCCAATTATAGTGGTTTTATTCAAGGTTTTAGCTTTGTCATGTTTAGTCAAATTGTAAAGAATGAATGTGCGATGTGTAGGAAATCTGTGCATGCATGCAAGTGACAAAGGCAACAAAATAGTTCATTTTTCATCTTGCTGCAACATGGTGAGGCTTTCAAATAGATGCCATTTAATTATTTTTGAGCTTTACATACCTATGCATTTCGTAGGTTTTGGGTATAGGAGGAGGGGTGAACAAAATTTTTGGACTTAAGGCATAAGATTATCGATAACTTGAGTTTACACGAAAAGATTTCGGGTTTTCGGGGTTCCGTTTGGTCAAAAACGCGAAAAACGCAATTTATGGGTTAAATCCCTAACAATTATTATTGGAAGTGATTTTAAAAATCACGAGAGCACCAGGAAAGATAAAATAACACTGATTAAGCCTAAATATAATTTATACGATGTCGGAAAAAAAAAAAAACAAAAACACGTTCGATGATGGTTTCTCAGTTTTACGACATGTAGTTGCCTCGGTTAAATTGTCTGTTTAAACGTAACGTATAAATCTAAAGTCGATGACTGGTTTGGGTCGGAATTACTAACCGGAATTTACAGGGGTGTGCATCCTATTCCACGTTTAGGAGTGCTTTGTCTTCAAAAGCTTAGGACGTGGCTTGAGATGCGGATACAGGGTTAACGAACAGATGAGGGTACTTTATTTTGCATTTGGTCCTTCGCGTTCCACAGGTATCTCGGGACCTCTCTTGAATTCCATACGGACCTTCACAGATTTGGAATGTCAACTTTGCTTTAACACGCTTGACTTCGCGAGGGCATATCTCACGGTTCTTCAATTAAATTGAGTTTTGTCAATGTGGATTTTCGTCCAATGGAATCTGCGTGCGGTTCATCGGCAATAAGCACTTTCTTAAGGTTCGAGACTGTGAAAAGGTACTATGAACACTGTTAGTTTCTCTGGGTAATTCTAGTCGATATGCATACCGTTCCACCTTGGGAGAATTTTAAAAGCGTCCTATATACGAGGGTGTAGCTTTCCCGTTTGTCGAAATGTATTACACCTTTCCAGGGTGATACTTTCAGCATCACCTTATCCCAACCTGAAATACTTATGGCTTACGTCTCTTAATCAGCGTTGCACTTTTGTCGTTTCACGTGAAGCTTGTAGATCGATGCTTTGATTTGGATAATCTTCTCTGCGTGTCTCCTACGAACAGTTTCTGGTCAGTAAGTTTTCTGAGCGTCTCCACCTCATCCAACAGATAGGTGACGGCATTTTGCGACCATTACAATCCTCAAAAGTTGCCCGCCTTAATTACTTATGATAGCTGTTATTGTAGGAGAATTCTATTAAGGGTAAAATGTCTGTCCCATCCTTCCCGAAATCTTTCCAATGCTCGGAGTCATGTCTTTCCAGTGTTTGGATGTACCTCTCACTTTGACCAGTTCTGTTTCGGGGTGATATGCGTACTCTATCTAATTGAAGTTCCAAAAGTTCTTGAAGGTATTGCCAGAATGGGACACGAAACCTGCCATACTGGTCACGAGTATGTTCGAAACAGGCACTCCATGTCTCGACTCAATTCTTTCACGTATTGCCTGTTCAGTTTCTCATTGGAGTCATTCTCCTTTTGCTGCAGAAACTATGAAGCAGATTTTAGTGGTCGATCGACTATAAACCCAAATCATATCTTTGCCCACTTGCGTTTCTGGTAACTTGTCACGAAGTCCATAGTTATGTTTTCCCATTTCCAGTCGGGGGTTTTGGTTGTACCAATAGATTCCGACGGTTTTTGGTTATTATGCTTTAACCTTTGCGCAGTCATACACTTTCTCACATATGGGCAATTTTGCTTTCCAGTTGGGCCACCAGTTATTGTTTTTCATATCTTGGACTCTTTTGTCCTGATCCAGGATGGATCGAAATACTTTGACTTATCGATTCGTGCATAATCAAAGCTCTCAAGTCACCAACAGTGGTACCACATCTTTATTCTTCAAACACAAAGTTTCTCGCACGTGGCTCCCTAGATTCTTAATCAGTGCCATGCACTCTCGTCCCGTAATTCTCTTTCTTTTTCTTGCCTCAAAACCTGAGCATTCAAGAGCACGCGTTAGGGAGGTTCAACCGATTGTCATAACCCAAGGCTCGAACTCGCAGTGGCTGTCTATGTCTACTCTTCGGATTAAAGCATCAAAGCCACCTCTTTCGCCTTTCCCGTGGGTAGGTAGCGTAACTCGCAGTTCATAGTCACTAACAGTTCTAACCACTTTCGTTGCTCATATCATTTCAACTCTTTCTGATCTAGAATATATTGCAAACTCTTATGATCTGTGTAATATCGAACTTCGTGCCGTAAACGGTAATGTCTCCTCATCTTGTGAGCGAACAACACAGTCCTATCCAAATCATGTATGTGTCGTGTAGTTCTTTCTCATTGGATTTTGGGGGGGGGAAAGCTTTGGCGGGAGCATAAGCTATGACTTTCTCTTTTGCATCAACACTGCGCCCAATCCTTATGAGAACGCCTCACAATATACTACGATAGTTTTCATTCCTTCGGGCAATGCAAATCGGGTGCACTAACACAATCTTTTGTTTCAATGTTGGAAAAGCAGTTTCCTCCTTTTCACCCCAATTGGAACTTACACTTTTTGAGTCAGCTTTGTATAGTCTTGGCAATCTTGGTGAATCTTCGATATATGTCGGTAGTAACTGGCAAGCCTAGAAATTGGCGAATTTTAGTTGGAGTTTTGGCGTGATTCACCAATCTTGATTGACTCATATCTTCATAGGATTAGGGAATGCCCTTCGCTTTCAATCACGTGTCCAAGAAATTGTACCTTCGATAGCAAAAAGTCAACCAACTTTGGAGAAAATTGGGTACAATTCTTCCTTCTTGTGCAATCTCCAACGAGTAGTCTAGATGTACATTCATGTTATTCTTTGGTCTTAGAGTATATCAAAGATGTCATCGTATTTTGAACACGTAAGATCACAAATTATCTAGTATGTGTCTGCATACCCGGGTCATTTCAAATCCATGAACACTGTCGGGCGTTTTGTCAGTCGAATGGCATCACTTGGAACTCGTAATGACCATAGCGAGTTCTAAACGCCTTCATTGGGATATCTTCATTACGAACTCTGAGTTGGTGGTAACCAGACCTTAAGTCGATCTTTGAGTACACACTTGACCCTTGCAATTGATCAAACAAGTCGTCGATTCTCGGAAGTGGTATCTGGGGTATGATTTTTCACAGGAAGCTTGTTAAGTTCCCCATAACGGTAATCAAACACATTCAGAAAGAGCCGTCTTTCTTTGTGACAAAACAAAAACGGGAGCTCCCCCAGGGTGAGGGAACTTGGGCCTTATAAACTCCCTTGTCAGAAAAGTTCTTGTAGTTGATGTAGACATTTCTTCCATCCTGACGTGTGCTAAACCTATACAGGGCTCGAGCTACAGGAGCATAACCTAGGTCTAAGTCAATTTGATTTTGACTTGTCGTATATGGGTTGTTAGTTAGTCCACGGTAAGTTTCTTGAAAAACTTCCTGGAAGTCCCGTACTGTCGGACATCTTCAAGTCGCTTCTCATCTGGACTTGTCTTTGTTTTCTTCACCGTAACCTGTGCCAGTATAGTTGACCCATATAATTAAACCCTTTCTTTATATACTTCTGGGGCCTTTTCACTTGATATAATGCTCAACTTTGATTTTTCTCCTTGGCCACCTTTGTTCCTGAAGATTGGAATTTCATTTCATAAGGAATACGCATATCTTCGCGTCACAGACAATCACTGCATGATTCTTGCTAAAACTCCGTGCGTGATAACGTCGAAACTACGAATTCTTATGGGCATCAGGTCGATATTAAATGGATGTACCTAAAATCCTAATGTAATAGCCCAAAAGCACAGTGTTGGTTTCTGAAGTCCTTGTCATGCTAGTTCGATAGCTGTAAACTAACGTCTAAGCTAGGGTTTGTGATGTATTGCATGGCAACTAAAAGTATTTGCTACGAAACTCATATCGGCGCCAGAATCACTTAACATTATAAGCTGATGATTGTTGAGTAGGAACGTACCCGTGCCGTGTTGGAAACCTGGGTTTTACGGTCACCTCCTTCTAGGGATATGCCTGCCTCTTCTTCAAGAACTCTTGCTTTGTTTCCACGGTTTTTGGTTTCTTGGATCTTGTCGGCAATCTTTCCGGTAATGTCCTTGTGCCCACACTTAAATAACAAGTTGTTGGAAAACACGAAAAAGTGGTCTGTCACTTCCAAAGTTGTAACATAGTCTTTGATTGTAGATTAGTATAGGATTGATTAGTAATGTAAGTCCGGCCCAAGGCCCATGGTGGCCCACTACTCCAGCCCATGGCCGGTTATTGTAGATATTATACACCCTCTCCTAGTCTTGGAGAGGGTTGGGTTGTTAATTTTTTCCATTCTACATTTCACATTATCATTCATCCATTTCCAATCCTTTCTCTCTAACATCCCAAACCCACATTCACTCTTGTTCTTGGTTGATTTAAGATTACTAGTATTATACAATTGGTATCAAGAGCAATGAGTGGTGGTGTTTCGATTTTTTTGTTTGATTTGTGTTTCAAACCTTTACAAAGGAGCAAATATGTGATTAAAAATTTTTTGGCTTAAAAAACCTTTCAAAGTTTTCATTTTTATTGTTCTCCATATAGGTTAGGTAATACTAGTTGTACAAGATTTTTTGCTAAAAACCCTTATAAAGAAATTGTGTCTTTTTGAGTTTTGAAAAATTGGGTCACGTACTAGTTAGAATCGAACTAGAGGACCGAACAAGATAATCGAACGAGTGCTTTCTAGTTAGAATCGAACGAGTGATTTCTAGTTAGTATCGAACGAGTTTTCTATGTGCTTTTAGTTAGCACTCGATACGAGTGATTTTAGTTAGATCGAACGGTGCTTTCTAGTTAGGAATTTCACGATGTGTTCTCTAGTTTGACCGGTACGAGTGTTTTACACTATGTTAGAACAGAAGATTGAGGACGAATATGTGGAGAGCCGAACGAGAGGAATTTCCCGAACTAGTGGATCCGAACGATAGAGGACTCCGAAAACTAGTGATCAATCGAGAGGACGAACTAGTGATTTATTCCCCGAAAGAGGGATCTCCGAACGAGAGGAAGGACCAGTGAAAAATAAATTAGTTTAAACATAACAAATCAATTTTAAATTATACGGTAATATTTCTTTGACTTGTAAAATCCGGAAACAAAAAACTTGTTTTCCGGTTTTGTCAAGAATTGTCAAATCGCGTGTAGTTTTAATTCAAGAAATCAAACAATCTCGTAACCAAAAACAATTTCTTATCATACCACGATCGATCAATTGTAATCTTTTTGATATTTACAATGACGTCTATTGCTGATATATTACTTCTCTCTGGAGAGACAACAAAAACCACGATGCTTGAAAATTTCTTGTATGATTCATGGAAAATGCAGGATGGAACTTTATATGATGAATTGACCACAGAGAATGAATACTTGCATTATTGAAAAAGGCACTTGTTTGGCCTTTTCAATCACTGAGGATGGAGTAACAATGGGGATAAAGGTATTTGTTGAACTAACCTCAGCTGAAGCCATTCAAGCAGTTTGCGACATCAGTGAACTATAAACATCATTCTCCAAGGCTACCAACTGAAATTATGCTCTTGTGTGTCAATACATCGTTGTGGCAAAAGATCTTTGGGAGAAGATTAAACTGTTGTTGCAAGGAACGTCATTAACCAAAACAGGAACGTGCAGTGCAAGCTGTTATGGATGATTTGATATAGTTCACTTACACGAAAGGAGAGACGTTAATGAGTTACTAGTGAGGTTCACTCTGTTTACTCTCAATGATATGAACATTTACAAGATGCCGTTGGAGCTGTTTCAATAGTGAAACACGAAGTTCTTAAAAACACTCTTCCGGATGAAGTGGAGCAAATTTGTTACTGATGTTAAACTGGTCTAAAGACTTGCACACTACCAATGTTTGATAATTTTTGCTCACCTACAAAAACAATGAACGACATGGCAATTGAAGTTCATTTGTTGCTTGATCAACTCACGGATCCTCTTGCTTTGTGCATCTCACCATAATGAATCTCAGCTGTTATCAAAATTCTCATCTACACCCTCACCAACAGTCTTATCTCTACCTCCATTTCACCATATCAGTCTTCACAGTTTTTTGGTTACACCTTCACATCAACAATTCTACCCAATCAATCAACACCTCTTTCAATTACTATCAACAAATGATGTATTCAATCCACCGTTCAACAACGTTTATTATCAACAAACATCAATCACAATTGGAATATGCTCCTACAATCCTTCATTATCAACAGCAACAAACCTGAATTTTCCCAAAACCAAGGATCCAGTTAGTTGTTCCAAGTGTTCCAGATGGGGGATGATCAATTGACGTAATTAATCACATCGGATGTCATTCTTAACTGCTTGTTGTACATACCTGGTATTCTAACTACGACAATCAGTATGGACTTCGTCTAACCTCGTCAACTCAAGCTACCATCTATGATGAAAAGAGTGACTGTGCAACCTGTTCAGGGGAGCAAACTACTTATGACTGCTGGAAACAACAAGAAAATACACACCTGGTGAAGAGTGGTAGCAACACGGGGAATACAATTAGGACTGTTATTTGTTTACAATTTGCAAAGGGGTAGGGTAATATTGCCAAGCAGTGTACTAAGCCCAAGAGGAAAAGGGATGAACGCATTGTTCAACGATAAAGTGTTGTTGGTTCAAAGACTCAAGCCCAAGTGGTCAAGATTTAACAGAGGAAGAATAGCATTTTTGCAGAATCCCAGGTCTTCCTGATATTCCAAACCTATCAGACAGTCTGTTCACACACAATGCTGCATATCAAGCCGATGTACTGGATGCCTATGGACTCCTGATTGTGATTGAACTCAAATTCAGCCAAGATTGCTCTCATAGGCCAATCTCTCAAGAATGGCTAGATTGCACCTCACTGAGGGTACACAATACAAGGATAATCATGACGTTTCTTCTGAAAAGTCTAATGATGTGAGTCTTACGTCAGAAAACTGACTATAACCAGTGATAGCAATATCATTCCTTTTTTCAGTATCTGAGTGAAACACACAGGAAAATGTTTCCAGAATTCTAACTCTTTCCTGCTCCAACAAGACTTCACTGTCTCTGATATTTCTATGTTTGACCAAATAAACACTACCCAAGTGGGAACGATTGCAACAACTGTTAATAAAACTTTGCTACGAGCTTGGACGATATAAAAGAACGAGGTTAAAGATTTGAGAAGAAACAAAATGTTGAACACAGTTTTTCAGGATCAAATGAACAGTTTGCCGAGATGTACATCTTAAGCAAAATCTTTTCGAACCAAGTGAGAAAAGGATTGTTTAATGTAAACAGTTTCTGCACTCAATAATAAGTTGAATTCGAAGAAAAAGAATTTTGAAAGAGAAACTGAGTTAGAAAAGAAAGTTAGCAACCTTGATATCATCATTTCATAAAAGAGGTCAATCTGCGCAAACTGTTCGTTGTGACTCAATCCAAAAATTGGTTATGATCATTAACCTCGAAACAAGCTGGTTTTTGGAAAAACTTTCTGTATGAAGAAACTCGGAGCTCAAAGCCAAAAGCTGTATGACGTCCTGATTTGATGAACATTAGGTAGTTGAAAAGTTCGTTCAAACATGCTTTTGAAAGCACAAGATCCTATTGTTTGTGAAACATAAACTAAAAACACGAAACCCATTAATTATGATATTCTTATTACTCGTTACTTTCAAACGATTTGCTTCCGCAAAACTGATTTAATATTGTGAACATGCCTTTTGGAAAGCGATTCTGGTCCAGCTTTAGACCCATCTCCAATCTTCCAAACCGTCATTGTTGAGGTTCCAAAGAAACTTCCACGTAAGTATGGTGAATCTAGCTTGTAAGAGCCTTAAACGCTATCTTACTGCTTTGCATCAGTGTTGTCAAAGAGAAAAGGAACCACTGCCATAGCTACAACTTTGAGGGACGTGGGGGTTTGACTACAAAAGGCCTGTATTTTTCGATGAAATCATTCGGTTTATAAAAAAATTAAAAGATTATCTTCAATAACTTCAACCGAAACTTGGGTTGAAGAAACTTGCTGATGTCCAAAAAGTCTTTTCTCAAATGGAACAGGCTGATCGCAACAACTGCTTGGGAGTCCATGAACTTTCGAAGGTTAAAATGAATCAAGTTGTTGATTGAAAATAAGACTCTTGGACAAGCCATTGATAAGATATTGTAAAGGGATGTTGTGAATTTGTCTGTGAATGCAAGTGGTGAAACTGTGACTAATGTCAAAAAGTGTCTCGGAATCTCGAGACTGAGCTTGTCAAAGAAAAGGGCTTTTGTTGATAAGAAATACTTATGATAAACTTTGCAAGTGTTTTACAACTCTTGAAAAACATTGCATCACTTTGGAAGCTGATTCTCAACTTAATCAAGAAATTTTTCAACAAGAAAATAGTGTTTTAAATCAAAATGCTCCGAGTTTTACTCAGTTGTTCGAATTATATAATTAGTGAATTGAAAAGCTCACGTCTCAGCGGAAAAAGACACAGTCATTGTCAAGTATTGAAAGAGCAAAATAAGTCCTTAAAGGTAATGTGGAGGATATGTTCAGTCAAATGGATAGGGTATGAAATTGAGTTCTTAAAATTGAATTTGGAAATAGAGTGACAATAAAACTTCGTTGCTGAGAATGAGCATTAGAAACAGACTTATAAACAACTTTATGACTCGATTAAACCAGAAAGTGTTCATCAAAAGTATACAATGTGCTGCGTTAATCAAGCAAGTCAATATACAGTCTGGGGTGATTTATGATTTAATGCAAAAACTCAGGAACCTGTTTTTGTCATTAGCAGCCCTAAAAAATGAATGATACGGTTTACTTAAAGGAAAAAAAAAAAATAAAATACAAAAAAATAAAGCGCTTAGATAAACATGGAGAATCGTGGACCCACATCTGTGATCACACATGTCTAAGGAGAACATGGAACCAAATCACACCAAATTGTGAATAAAAGGACTGCTCATCCTCGTATATTAAGCATACCAGGAAAGATAGCTTAGGTCTTAGGGATGTAGTCGAACATGTAAAAGCAAATATCCTCAAGATCCACTTTTAGAGTCATGCTCCTTTAGGTATACCTAAAGTCATTCGGATTTGTTCACAACTAAGTAGATCAATGCCCTAGCATCAATCAATTGTAGAGTCCTCATTAATTGAGTCATACGAGAGGAATAATGGACTAGAAAGTTAGGTTTGTGCAGAATCATCACTCTCCACAGAAAAAACAAACCAGCCTCGACTTTCTCAAAACATCTAGTTTTTAACAGCGAGTGTTGCATTTAAGGAGTAAAGACTTTCTATAGTGTTGCGGATCACAGCCTTCAGGAATATCAAGAGAATGATTAGGATTCTGCAAAAACACCAAGTTAGTAGTTCGGAAGAATAAAGTAGAAGCTTCACCCTAGAACGTTTAAATCTAGTTTGAATAAAAAGAAATGTTACTGTCCCCCCCCCCCCATGTTCCATGATTGGGTTGTGCAGAATCTCAAGAAGAAGAGAAACAAGATATTCTGACTTTGTTTGTTATCACCGTGTTGATTCCATGTCTTCTGATTAATTTGTTGTGTTTCTCATTCTTTGAATGTTGTGAAAATCTCGTGTTGCTATACCTAAGAAGAATAAATTAAGAAAGATAGTGGGAAACAACGGAAAGGTGTTCACATTTTTTTCGCTCAGCATAGGGATATATTTGGAGACCTACCGGTCGGACCTTCACTATTGTAGGAAATGCGTGCCCTTTAACTAGGATTACCACTACTAATGAAGTGCCTTCTAGGAAACCAATCGTTTAGGACTTGAATCACCCAACCATGTGCGTTAACTTGGTATAATCAAGGAAACCTAAGGAAGAATAAAAAATTACTGATCCGGTTAGCAAAACTAAGGTTTTTAAATACAATGTTGCGATAACAAAAAAGGAACCCAGTAAATCCTGGGGATCCACAAAAACCAATATTCCATCTACTTTTTTGAAGAATGCAGGTTGTCTAATCGTCCTCTGGTATTTTTGAGTCCGGATTGCTCGATGCACATGACCGAGATGCTTCAGTCACAATTTCGTCAGTAAATTCTTTGGGTACAGTTACATTCGGTAAATATCAAGTTGCACAAAGATAATGGGTTTTGGAGACTATCAGATTGGGAATGTTACTATTTCAAGGGTTTATTACGTTGAAGGACTTGGGCATAATCTATTTTTGGTGGGACAATTTGTGGTGATTCCAATCTTGAAGTGAAGGGCGGCTTTTCGTCTCCAAACACACGTGCTTCATTCGCAATTAGAAGGTGTTGATTTATTGACGGGATCTCGAAGGTGGATTAACCTTTATACCTCTCCTCTCTTGGGATTATAGATGGCATCCTTCTATTTGTTCTATTGTCAAAGGCGTCTAAATAACCAAAAGTCTTGGTTATGGCATCGTCGTATTTCTCATCTGAACTTTGGTTCTACTCAATCATCTGGCAAGACAAGGCTTGTACCGAGGTTCTCCCTAAGTCAAAGTTTGAAAGGATCATTTCTGTTCCGCATGTGATTAGGCAAAAGTTCAAAGAAACCCCACAAACCCAAATCTGAAGATACCAATCAAGAAAAACTCTATCTGTTGCATATGGATCTATGTGGGCCAATGCGTGTCGCGATAAGTCGTCATGGAAAGAATTATACATCCTTCGGTATTGTCGACGACTTACTCTCGATTTACATGGGTGAATTGTTCGCGGATCAAAAGTATTGAAGCTTCCAGCTTTTTATTTTATCATTTTTTTCTTGTAGATGATCCAAGTAGACTTAAGGAATACCGTCAGACGCATCAGATCAGATAATGGAAGGTTTGTTAATCAGACATTGCGTGAATATTTTGAGCACGGTGGCATCTCTCTTGAACATCTGTTGGACGCTCTCCACAGCATAAACGGTATTGTGAAAGTCGCAATCGTACGGCTAATCGAATAGCAGCACGCACTATGTTATTTTATGCAAAAGCTCTTTTTTTCTTGGCCGAAGCGGTTGGCCTCAGCCTGATTATTCCCAAATCGTTCCATGATAGCGGCGTCACCGGTAAAACAACCATATGAGCTTTTGCAAGGCATACCTCTGATCTATTTGTCTACTATGTGTTTGGTGCACTTTGTTACCAAAATGACTGTGAGAATTTCGGGCAAGTTACAACCTAAAGGCGGATATTTGGTATCTTTCATTGGATATGCACCCACAAAGAAAGCTTTCCGAATTTACAACAGACGTACCAGACGAATAATTGAAACTATTCACGTTGATTTTGATGAGCTGACCGCGATGGCTTCTGAACACAGCAGTTCAGGACCCGCTCTTCATGAATGACTCTGTATCGAATCAGTTTAGGATGTGCCAATAATCCCTTCTCCTTCAACACCATTTTGTACCACCTTCGAGATCTGACTGGGATTTGATTAGTGTTTCAAACCAATGTTGGATAGTTCATTAGTCCCCCGCCTAATGTTGATTTACAAGCACCAGAGTACATTTGCTCCTATTCCTGAAGCAGGTTTGCACCTGAAAAATGTTGTAATCAACTGGTTCACTTCCTAACTACAGTTGATCAGATGCCAACCATCACCAAGTAACTCTCATACAACACAAGAAACTCAAACCTCCTATTATTTTCTGATGTCTGATTTGTTGAGAAGATAATAATGATATTGAAGTTGCACTATGGGTAATGATCGTATTCGGTATTCCGAATTCAAGATAGTTCACTTTCTGATCAATCTTCCATCACCAGTCGTTATTAATACAATTGTGCCTCAGATCACCAAGTTCTGAAAAATATAGCAAATGGGACGAAGGAATCACCCACTGAGAATCATAATCGTTGCCTTTCTGGACAGACCAGTTGTCGACACGCTCATCCAAAACTCTTATGAACAAGCCCTATTCTGTTACTATGATGCCTTCCTAACATCAGTCGAACCCAAGAACTATTAAGAAGGCATTATCCCAAGCTTATGTTTGTTGGATTGAAGCTATGCAAGAGGAACTTCATGAATTTAAACGTCTGGAAGTTTGGGAACTTGTTCCTCCTCCTGACAAAGCATTTGTCATCTCTCTTAAGTGGATCTATAAAGTTAAGCTTGATGAGTTAGGAGGTATTCTGAAAAATAAGGCTCGGTTGGTCGCTCGTGGTTATCGCCAAGAAGAGGGTATCGATTTCGAAGAGTCATTCGCTCCGGTTGCAAGATTAGAGGCTATACGAATTTTTCTAGCTTTTTAGCTGCTCAACCTATGAACATGGTCATTATCAAATGGAGTGAAGAATGCGTTTTGAATGTAATCTGGCGAGAAGAAGTTTATGTTAGGCAACCGGACGGATTTGTGGATCAGACCAAACCTAACCACGTTATATTACAAGCTAAGAAAAGACTCCTTGTTTATGGGTGAAAAAGCTCCACGCGCGTGGTATGGTATGATATGTTAGTCTTATTTCCTGATATCCAATGCTTCTCCCAGAAGGCTCAGTGGATCCTACTTGTTCATCCGTAAAGAAGGCTACGATCTTTTTGTGGTACAAATCTATGTCGAGATGATAACTATCTGTGCTGCATTACTCCTGAACTGTGTGATCTATTCGCTAAAAAATATGTGTTTCAAAATGCAAGATGTCGATGATGGGAAAAAATCTTCATTATTCTTAGGATACAGATTTCTTTAAGTACCAGAGATTTCTTAAACAATCTAAATTATCTCTTGAATCTCTTAAAAAATATGGCTAATCGATTCTGGTGACCAGTGGATACTCCCATGGTGGAGAAATCCAAACTGGATGAGGATAAAGAAGGGAAAGCTGTAGATCCGTCACACTATCATGGTATGATTGGCACCCTCCTTTATCTTACAGCCAGTAGACCTGACCTTACCAATTTGCTATATGCCTGTGTGCCCTGGTAATCAGGCTGGTCTACGAAAAAGCACCCTAAATGCAGTAAAAGGATCTTTCGGGATTTGAAACGGAACCGTAATCGGGGTCTTGGTAATCCGAAGGATTATTCCTTTGCACTAACAGCTATTTGCAGATGCGGGATCATGCTGGTTGTCATGTTACACGCCGTTTTAGTACATTGGCAGTATTCAATTTTTGGGTGATAGACTGTAATGTATGGTCGTCTAAAAGGCAGAATAAGGCTGCGATATCAGTTAAAGAAGGAATATATTGCTTGGCCGGGTGTTGTGCTCAAGTCCTTGGATGAGAGTCCAACTACCGACTATGGCTTTGGATGTCATAAAATTCCAATGTCGTGGTAACAAAGCGCTATTGCCTTATGCTGCAACAATGTTTCAACATTCCAGATCAAGCATATAGACATCAGGTTCACTTCATCAAGGAGCCATGTTGAGAGTTGGTGTATCGAACTTTACTTTGTAAATACTGGGAATATCAAATTGCGCGGACTTCTTCACTAACGCTCTCTGGCGAGAAAGAAAAGAATTTCTTATAACAAAGCTGGAATTCGGAGTTTTCCGCCGGGATTTACTCTGAACATTTGGACAGAAGAAAGTTGATGAATTGTGGTGGTACCTATTCAATATCCTTTATAATACGTAAATACTTAATCAGTGAAAAACTCAAAAAGATTTTCATTTAACTTTTAATTTTCTATAAAATATAAAAACTCAAAAAGTTTTTCATTTATATAAATTTTTTACATAAACCAAATACAAAAATGAAAAAAAAATGAGAAAATTCAAAAAGAAGTTTTTACAATGGCATGTCTTCTGAAAACGATTAATTTACGGTCTTAGAACTGTCATTTTAACAATGATACAAAGCGGTAAATGAAAGTCGAGCAGAAGTTACATAATGGTTTTCAAAACATGCCAAATGGCTTGCTATTATTTCAGATAGCAACCCGGTCATCATCTTAAAGGCAAGTATTTCAAAAAGAAAACTTGGCCTCACAACGGGAATTTATTCTCGGGCATGGTCTACTTTATGACCATGCAAAGGCTTGTGATTACTTTGCATCACAACCCGTGCTTCCTATATCCATAAGTGTACGTTTCAGCATCTATGTGTATAATAAGAGAAAATCTTATTTTTTGTTGGGTGTTGTTTTTGTCACATACAAAATCATTCCATCATCTGAAAATACTTTTCAAAATACATTTGACTTCTCAAACAATGTCTACAGCTCTTTAAATAGAAAACGGGTCATTGTTTGAGGGGGAGAGAATGTCAAATTTCTTTGTCATGATCAAATGAGCTGTTAAAAAGGGAAAAAGAATTTAAACGATTATTTGTGCCTTATGTGTTACTTGTTTATGCCTTTAGGGTGTAGTTTGCTAAAATTATGTCTATAGGTATGAGAGATAAAACATTTAGGACTATGTGTGCTAGTTGTTTAACTTGAATATACCTTATAAAACTTAATTTGCAAAATTAATAAGTTGTGTAAACATGGGGGGCCAAATGTGTCTAAGATAAAATTCGTTTTTTAACACCATCACACCCACCCGTCCACATCACTGTTCACACAAATCCTCTCACTCACTCAAACACACACTCAAACACACACTTGAACACTTTTCAATCGAATCACTTACAACAAGCTTGTTTAATCCGATTCATCTCTAAGGTATATCTTCAATCGTGTTCATCATCACCTAATCAACTCGAAAACTCAAATGAATTATTAGTTTTCGCCGCTTTTGATCAAAAAGTGCCCTAATTATGAAATTAGGGTTCTTAAAATCTAAAAGTGGTTAAATCTTCAAATTGATTGGGGGCTTTTGGATTATTAGGTGTAATGTATGTATAGGATAGTTAAATTTTATGATTCGTTGTGATCTAGTCATGTTCTTGATTGTTTTGTTCTCGAATGAATAGATAAATGCATAAATGTCTTATGTTTTATGAAAGTGTTATATCGTGGTCTAATATATGCTAGAATAAGAGTTAGCCGTTAGAGTCGATATAGCACAAAGTTAAGAATCCAATCAATCAAAACTTGTATAAATCGGACGAAAATAACCTGCATGGATCGAACGAATAATGTGTTGTGAATCGAACGAGTGTCTAAGTGTAAGGGTCGAACGAGTGAATACTTGTATGGATCGAACGAGGGACTGTATGGATCGAACAAGTGAATACTTGTATGGATCGAACGAGTG
>BQNB010104861.1:0-23725 GCA_026074375.1 Tanacetum coccineum
GTTGTACACGTGATTGGGGTTATCTGGATCCACAAAACCATTCGGCTGGCTTACATAAACCTCTTCCCATAAATTGCCATTCAAAAACGCAGTTTTGACATCCATTTGGTAGACGACCATGTTCATGTGAGCGGCAAATGCAAGAAAAATCCTTATAGCCTCTAATCTTGCAACCGGAGCAAAAGACTCTTCAAAATCAATTCCCTCTTCTTAATGGTAACCACGAGCCACTAATCGAGCCTTGTTCTTTAGAATACCTCCCAGTTCATCTAGCTTTACTTTATAGATCCACTTCAAAGTAATAACCATAACATTATCTGGTCGAGGTACGAGCTCCTATACTTCAAGATGTTCGAGCTCATTGATCTCTTCTTGCATTGCTTTGATCCAGCAGGATTGAGTCAAAGCATCTTTATACATCTTGGGTTCAACAACAGTGAGGAAAGCATCGTAGTAACAGAAAAGAGCTTGCTCATGTAACTATAGCCTTGTGGAAACTGGTCTATCGAGTTCACCGACTATATTTTTAAGTGGGTGATCCTTAGTCCATTTGCTTTTGTGTTCAGAAATTTAGTGATCGGGATGCACAATTGTATGAATAGAATCTGACGATGAAGATTGATCAGAAGGGATTTCTGGAATTGAGATACCAAAGTATGGATCATTACCCATATGTGCAACTTCAATATCATGATTGTCTTCTTCAATGTCGTTAGGAATGACGGGATGTTGAGTTTTAGGTGTTGTTTGAGAGATACTTAGTGATGGTGCATCTTGGTCAACTGTTATTGAAGAAGGTGATCCGGTTGATATAGCAGGAACTGGAGCAACTACTTCATCAATTAGAGCAATAACTTCAGGGTCGGGGTAATCAACACTGGGTGGAGGAGTGAGTAATTCATCAAACAGCGGTTGAAACAATATATCCCAATCATTTCTTGAAGGTGGTACAAACGTTGTTGAAGGAGAAGGGTTTGACACGAGTCCTGAACTGATTGTTGTATGAGTCATTTTATGAAGTGCGGGTCCTGAACTGCTATGTTCAGAAGCCATCGCAGTCAGCTCATCAAAGTCTACATGAATTGTTTTAATGATTCGTCTGGTACGTCAATTGTAAATTCGAAATGCTTTCTTTGTGGGTGCATAACCAATGAAAATATCAATATCAGCTTTCGGTTGTAACTTACCCAAGTTCTCACTATCATTTGTCGGATAGCAGAGTGCACCAAATACATGGAAAAATGATAAGTCATGAGGTTTGTCATGTAAAAGCTCATATGGTGTTTTGCCGTGATGAAGATGTACGATGGAACGATTTTGGGTGTAACATGCGGTATCAACTGCTTCTGCCCATAAGAATAACGGAACTTTTGCAAATAATCACCTTGTGCGGGGCAACTTAATTCGCGTACGATTACGTCTTTCAACGACACCTTTTGCTGTGGAGAGCGAGCAATGAAATGGTTCATGAGAGATGTCACATTCTCATATATTCACACAAAGTTTGAATATTAACAAATTAGGTCCATTATCTGTTTGATTCTTCGGACAGTCACTTTAGCCGCACTTGGATCTCTTGAGAAAACTTGATTATGAAATCTGGAGCTTCATCTTTTGACCTTAAGAACTTAACCCATGTGAATCGAGAGTAATCATTGACAATGACGAGGATGTACTTCTTTCCATTAACACTTGCGACACGCGTTGGTCCACAAAGATCCATGTGCAAAAGATAGAGTTTCTCTTGGTTGGTGTCTTCAGATTTAGGTGTGTGGGGTTTCTTCTTGCTTTTACCCATTAGAAAATGGAACCGAATTAGAGACCCACAATTAAACGAATACCACCCGGTTTATTTAGCTAAAACAAATAATCAAATTCGGTCTAGCTAGATAAACCCGTAAGCTCCGCGCCTCATGAGTTGACCGGTACCCAAATCAATAGAACACAAAACATACTGTTATAGATATAACATTTATATATCTTTTACACTCATGCATTTGTAACTAATCTACAGCCCAAACTATTATTTTTTACAAACAACAATTCCCATAGCAAATCGAGTCTTAAATCAAAGCAAGCCATAAAATGGTTCAACAATTTAAAAACACAGCCCACAATCAATTTTCAAGATGTGACCCAGTCCTATTACAACCGAAAGCCCAATTTTAATTTCATAAGCCAAACGAACACAGATTGCAACTTTTTGTTAATAAGCCACTTTCTACTAAGCTAACACCTAACTGAAATAAGCACTACATTAATCTAATAATCAAGCGAGACTTAGCAACCTTCATACGAACCAGAGTAAGCTCTTAAAATCCAAATCTTACATATTAGCAAAAATGATTTCGAGATCTGAATCATAAGCGATGAGGTAGCAAGATACCAAACTAAACAAGCTCAAAAAAACTAATCAAATAGCAATAGAAAACAGTAACTAGGACTCACAATAAGCTATAAGCACTTTAAACATTTTAAATGACGAAACGATTAAGCAAATAAGCTCACAAAAGTTTGATCTAACACTATAAGATCGCTTAAAACCAAATAAGATGTTTAGAAACTAATTTTATCAGAAAATACGAGCTTCTATTAAATCAAAAACGAGATAAACTCAAAATTAAGCTATATTCGAACATATTATGGCTTAATACTCGAAAAGTTTCTAAAAGCTAAAAAGAACGATTCAAATAATCTTTAGAAAGCTCATAGGAGTCGATCTTTCAGCTTTTAAGAAGCTTTGAGACTAATGAGCTAAGGGCATAAGCTCGAAAAGAAAAATAAGCTAACGAGTAAATCAAGAGTAGCAAACCACATAAACATAAAAAATAAGCAAGCACGATTTCAATTAAATTCAAACAAAACTCAATACAAAATATTAATAAGCTGATGATTTTAGCTGTTACATTAAGCCCAGAAAATTGAAATAAGCTATTACAAAATTAATATAAGCTAAAAATATAAAAACTAACTACCCTCTCCCGAAAAAATAAGGGGAGCCGGTAGTCTTATATGGTGAGAGAGGGGTGAAAAAATGTAAATTTTGGCCATCATTGGAAATGATGAGCCAACCATGCCCGCCATTCACCATTCCACATGGTTGAGATTTTATAAAGGAATGATACAGCCCGGTTATTTGTGACGAGTGTCCTTATGCACATCTTGAATCTTCGCTTCCTTTGTTGTCCGTTTGATACATCTTCTTATGAATTTAATTTTGAAAGTATTACTCATTCCCTCGCCACATGTCGAATTGTAGTTGGCTTTCCCATTTGGTAGTGCATCATCACGTGCACTTTTATGAATTAATTTTGGGTCATGTGAGGCTTACATCAGCTGACATCAACAGCAACTCTCAAATATAAATTCAGCATAAACATGGACTTGAAATGGGCTTAGAGTATAATTCTTGTTGGGCTGACCCGGCCCATTAAAAAGGGTTACGGGCTGGCCCAATAAGATCCGAGGGAAATGTTGGACTCGTTTTCTCGCGCTCTTTCCGATCCCGTGCTCGGTTTTGTCGTCTTTGCCTTTGTTTTTGTCTATTTCTTTAATTTCTGTTCCTGCACATACACAAACACAAAAACAAGCATATATTTGCAATTTTATTATGTTTTTGGTCTTTTTGGGGTCGTTTTATTAGGTAAAAGGTATGTATAAAATAGCGAATACCAACCATTCTCTCCAGCATCGGACTACACATCGGGAGCCCCACCAAACTTCTCCATTAAACCACTCCACCTCTATCTCCAATCAATCACAACAATAAACTCTATGAAAGTGCTTGCTTACTTCTAGACAACTCCACTCTCAATTGACTTTGCTGTTTCATTTCTCACGGAGACTAAACATGTAATCTACTGACTCACTCACTCCGAGTAAGTCGGTATTGAAAAGGTGGCAGTCAGCTCCAGCCTCCGATCACTAAAATCAAAATGAACTTTTGAGTCTAGAGCCAAGAGATCATCAATTAATCTTGTTAGGATACAATTCCAATTTACTTGTTATTCACACACTGTGATTACAAGTTTTATCAAAAGAGTCCTACGCATTATCCTTGTGATTTTTCCAGAACATCCGATTGATACGAAATTATTCATAGTGAAGATGGAAATCCTACTTTAGCCAACTTCAAACAAGCTTATGGTAGGTGACTTGTGAGATCCTTAATGGATCAAACTTGTGACAACTGGAAAACAACAACGGTGCGATTCTACATGAATCAAACTTGTTCTAGTATACGAATTGACAGTTATTGGACTTTGGAAAACAAATAAAACTTTTGATGTGTTACAAAACTCTTTTGCAAAGTATCGCATCGATTGTTTTTTTCAAATCAATTTTCTCTTTATTGCTAACTGTTTTATTTTAAAGATGGAGATGGAGATACCGTGTACCAACAAAATCAAGTTCATAACCGCGTGCTCATTCTCAAATGACACATTCGAAGATATCATGAAAGCTCAAGTATCTGTTTTTAAAGCTTCCGCAACTCTGAATATTCAAGCTTTCAAGATCAAGAAAAGTGTGAGCATATCATTCAGAATGACACAAGTTCACAAGACGGAAAAAGATCACATGATGATCATTAGAGATTATGATTGGATGATGATATCAAAGAAGCTCAAAGATCACATACGAGTTAAGATAATGCCTAAAAGTCTAAAGTTCACTGCTTCAGATTCACAAGATATGGATAAATGAAATCAAACGTCTACGAGCTATACATAAGATCAATCTGAAGATTGAAGAGCTTAAGTTTAGTATTTTCAGGGGTGACCTCCCTTAGGGGGAGATTGTTAGATATTAGAAAAAGACTCGGTCACCCAGTGTATTTTACTGTTCATTATAGCTCGTAGTTTAATAGGTAAACGTATGACTTTCAGTATTGAACCGGGTACTAATACCCGGTGAATTGTAAGAACTATAAATACCTCTTCCAACTTTGGAAGAGGTAAGCATCTATTCATTTTACACACACTCTTTAGTGTGTTTTCCTTAGTTTCTCTCAACCATTCTCTCTCTCTAACTTTCTCTCTCTAGATCTCTCTAGATCTATACATGTTTGTGTGAATTCGGGATCCTACAATTGGTACCAGAGCCTAAGTGGATTCGTGGTTGATTCTTATGGTTAATAAGCTCAAATTTCGTGGCTTATTTTGATCAAAAAACCCCACGGCTCAAAACTTATTTTTTTTGCTTATTAGGTTGGTTAATCTTGTTGTTTCTCTTGCTCTACATGTTAAACAAGGTATGTTGTTGCCAATACAAGTGATACACAAGGATCTAGTTCGAAATCTAGCTTAAAAGAGTCGAATTTATTTGGTGTTCTTCGTGGAGAGTTGCTTCATTTTTGAAGATCCACAAAGGAATACGAGTTAAGGTGTGTTTAAACTTCGAAAACCCACTTAGTATTACTTGTTCAAGCTTAGCTTAATGGAAAATAAGCTCATTTGGTGAAATATTGCTCAATTCGTCCTTGGTGTTCAAAGTGGCGGTTTGATAGCAAAGGGAACAAGATCCACAATTTAAGGAAAAGTGTCACAGCGAGTTGACTGGTCAAAGGCGAGTTGCTATATAATATTTAAATATTACACGGCGGTTTGCCAATTAAGGTGGCGGGTTGCTTATATTGGTGGCGGTTTGAGCAGGTTCAATGGCGAGTTGATTATTATATTGTGCAAAAAGAAACGTTATAATGCCCAAAACTCAAAAACCAACGGCGGATTGATTACTTTATAGCCGGCGAGTTGCTCAATATACACGGCGAGTTAAGGAAAAACAGAAGGCGAGTTAAATACACAATTGGCAGCGAGTTGCTCTATTGTCACGGCGAGTTACCAACTGGCAGCGGTTTGATTATTTTATTGATCCAGCGAGTTAACAAAATTAGGCGGCGAGTTACTACTGCCGGCGAGTTAAGTGAAAGTTGAACTAGGCAGCGAGTTACTCCAAAACCCACGGCGGTTTGCTTAATTTGTGGCAGCGGTTTGATTAAAATATAGGAGGCGGTTTGATTAAAATATCCAGACGACACCCCTTTTAGCGACACTTTTTGGCGGAAAAATTAAGTAATTTGTAATCTTTTTTCTATAGCCTTTTTAACTTATTTTTACATCAAATTCAAATTTTGGTAATAGGGTAAAAAAAAATTGATGCACTGGTCGAGTCTTATAACATTGACAAAGATCTCTTTAATACATATGGTTAAGTATTCACATTGAAAAGGATTCGAGACGATAAAGATAAAGATCAAGACCCCTCTGCTAGATCAGACTGAGAGACGAAAAGAAGGAAGTCTAGGAAGGAAGCTGAGTCACAAAAAGATCCAAGGTCAAAGGAAGGAAAGTCATCAAGCTCCTCTAAAGATACCTCCCGATCTCATCATAAGTCATCTGGTAAATCTGCCCATGCAGAGGAGTTGATGACTTCGGAGTGCAAAAGAATCAAGAGTTTGACACGGGTAACAGTGATGAACAACTCGAGGACGAGGTTGCTCCCAAGAATGACTGGTTTAAGAAACCTGAGCGACCTCTGACTCCTGATCCTGATTGGTATAAGAGACATGTTAGGATCATGAAAAAGACTCGGTCACCCCGTGTTATGTCTAGCATAGGTTAGCTCGTAGTCTTAATATTAATCGTTTAGTTATCGTATGACTTATGACGTTGGGCTGGGTCTTTACCCACATGTTAGCCCACTCCATAGCCCGCTTAAGGCACATAAACTCTTGTATATAAACCCCCTCTCAACCATTGAGAGGGGTTGGTTGTTCATTGTATAACAAACACACTAAGTGTCTTTCTCTCACTAGAACTTCCCATTTTCTCTCTCTAGAAATCGGCCTACACACTAATCCTTGATTGTGTTATGATTTCCAATATACTACAATTGGTATCAGAGCACATGGGATGATTACTGAGATTGTATGTGCGTTTCTCTTGGAAGAATTAATCAAAAATTTAGTTTTTGAAGGTTTATGGTTTTCACATTGGCTTTCTTTGATTCTCACGTTTGTGGTGTTAAAGTTAGTGTTTTTAGTGTAGTTTTAGCCTTCTAGTACCAAGTTGTGCAAGAAAATCCAAGCTTAAACGTTCAAAAGGGTGATTTTTGGTGATTTGAAGCTTTTCTGGAAATTGCGTTTTGTCTCCCTGGAAGACGTTTCTTAGTTGCGTTTTGTCTCTGCGTTTTGTCAGAGAATAGTACACTGCGGTTTGTCTTCTAGTGTAGTACAGCAGTTGCGTTTTGTCAGTTGCGTTTTGTGTATTGCGTTTTGGTTAACACTACAGGTTGCGTTTTGTGTATTGCGTTTTGTCTCAAGTTGAAGACCCTCATTGCGTTTTGACTAGGAGAAACTCTGCCCAATTAATTTCTTGATTGCGTTTTGTCTCAAGAGTTGATTGCGTTTTGCCCAAGACACGTCACTGCGTTTTGTCTCCTTCTCATTGCGTTTTGTGTCCTGCGTTTTGTCCCAAGTTGAAGACCCTTATTGCGTTTTGGTGGAAAGAATCCCTGGCAAAAAAACAAATATTGTGAAAGTCTAAAGAATCGTTGTAAGCTCAGATTGTTTAGATCTATATCTAGGAAAAATAACAATGAACATGAAAGAATGCATAGCGGAAATAGCATAATGAACAAAGTTATTTTGACAAGGTTTTTCATTCATATTATTCACTATTCGCCCCAATTCTAGATGATCAATTCTAGAACAGTTACTCTAACTAGTAACAGGATCAATGAAACATTGATCTTGAGGCTACAACACTCATTCTAGGCGTTTACAATGAACCACACGCCTAGAACACACACACCTTTAATCGACTACATTTTATGTGTACATAAAACTATGTGTCTATGATATCTTTATATAGAGAGATCATGACTTACAAAAGAAGTTAATATAAAGATATAAATAAGTAAATCTTTTAAACATTAAGAAATATCTTATGTTATCTTTATCTTCTTAAGGAGATCTTCATCTTTTGATATATTTGACCAAATCTTCTATAATTCTCTACCACTTGTAGAATTTCCCAATCTGCTAGAATTAGGTCCTTATGTTTCAATTCTTTTATTTATTATGTCTTTCAATATCTAGAATCCCCACAATCTTCCCCTATTGTGATGAGACAAAATACAACAAAGTCGTGTACGAACTTCATCATAAAGCCAAAGCTTCCCCTGAAAGTTGAGATGTAATCATCTCCCTGAATGAAACAAACTTCCCCTTGAGTATATTTTCCTTTGTACCATGCCACACCAATGATCTAAAGTTTTGCAACATGATTAATATTTCTTCCCCTTTTTGTCATATCCAATAGCGGACTTATGAATATATCAACTTTGATCTTGAACCACTACACCCAATATCACACTTCTAATCCAAGCCTTCTAACTCCTTAAATTACCCACCATTAAGCACAATAAGAAAAATGAACTTGAGTAGTAGAAACTTATACTAGCAGTAGTAATAATGACTAGCATAGTAAAAACCTTCACCTTAATGCCACATGTAAATGGTTAAATATTTTAGCAATAAGCTTCCCCTAAAACCCATATGTTAACCATTTCTTGAATCTTCAATTCTGTAGGCTCCATGTAATGATCACTGATGAAGAAAACTAAGTATAACGAACTTATGTAGAAGTAGAACAACCCAAACTTGTATCTTATATCTTGTACTATCCACGTTACTCCAAACTTATAAATAAATCTATGAAATATAAGTAGATCGCAACCTCTTGACAAAAATCATCATCTTCTATGAGACACTAGACCAAAGTGATAGCAAATGTGAGCATTGAGCACCATATTATGTAAATCACACACCTTGCTAGCTTTCTCAGAGTTTTTATTTCACATCATTTCTAAGCACAAGGAAGTTATCTCCAAAGTGTAACACCCACTTTAAGATATGATAAGAACATAAACTTGTGAAATTCCACTTCAACTCTAAATAAGTGATAATCAATCTTCTTCGTAACCAATTCGAACAAATAATCCAAAATACGAGCTTTTTAAACGTTTAACGAATTTTAAAACCAAAACCAATCGTTAGCTTACCCCTTAAATACGAGGTGTGGTGATGGGAAATCAAATCAGTAGTAACCCAGGACAAAACTGATTTAAGTCCAACAGTAGTAACTACTAACCCTAGTAGTACTAATAACCACAACAGTATTAACTTCCTTATGTGTGTGTTGTACGAGATCCAAAAACTGTGTGTTGTCCGATATCGATCAAAGCTAGCAGTACAAACAATAAACCAGCAGTACAAACTTTCAACGAGCAGTACTAACCTTTAACTGGCAGTATAAACTTTTTGAGCCCAATACTAGCAGTACTAACAATCAAGTAGCAGTATTAACTTACTCCTTATGGCAGTACTAACAAATACAAATCAGTAACATCATAAAGATACCTTGGCAGTATAAACGAATTTACGAACTTCGTTTTCCCAAACTACCATATACCACAATATTCATCCATTGACTCAATCAAACATTCCTTTTCAAGTCACTTCATGGCCTGCTCCATAAAACCCAAAGCTGGCAGTATTAACAATGATGCCCAGCAGTAGTTTCGTCCATAATTATGCTAGCAGTATTAACATAAATATCATGAAGAAAACTAGCAGTATTAATTCCATATGACCACTATTGGTAGTACAAACACACGAACCACACTTGGCAGCATAAAGAAGGCATTGGCAGTACTAACCATGTTCCAGCAGTATTAACCTTTTATGGGAACAAACAAGATCCCATAAATTTAGAATCATAACATACCTGCTGTTGCTTGATGTTATTAACACCCAAACGCCATACCTTTCTGCTCCTTTATGATTTGCGTCCTTTGAATCGATTCAGACCCTTATTAGGGTTTTGTAAACCCTTAAAACTGAATTAAGGTTTAGTCGTGTATGCAAACGAACCTTAACTTCTTCTTGAAAATCCTCAGAACGTATGTCTTGTATTCGCACCATACTGCTATCAAGCCTTAGCAGTTGTAACCTCAAAAGAAGATATGAACGACAGCAGCAACAGTATCCAGACGACACTTTTTAGCGACACTTTTTTTGTCACTAATTCATCATTCTCACCAACAGCTAATGATTCTTTTCATAGAATAAGTTCCAAAGAATGCTTGAATTATGTAACCAATCAGCAACCATCTTGTTGTCACGAACCAATCAAAAACAATTTTAAACAAACTTCCTGTTATATCGAATTAGGGTTGCTGAAAAACCCTAATATCACCAGATTCGACATGATAACCAAGACAGAAAATTCGTAGCTCTTTTTCTTGATAGATGCGACACCAAAACACCTTGTAGATCCTAGATCACGAGCCACCAGGCTCTGATACCAATTGTGAAAGTCTAAAGAATCGTTGTAAGCTCCGATTGTTTAGATCTATATCTAGGAAAAATAACAATGAACATGAAAGAATGCATAGCGGAAATAGCATAATGAACAAAGTTACTTTGACAAGGTTTTTTATTCATATTATTCACTATTCACCCCAATTCTAGAACAGTTACTCTAACTAGTAATAGGATCAATGAAACATTGATCTTGAGGTTACAACACTCATTCTAGGCGTTTATAATGAACCATAAGCCTAGAACACACACACACCTTTAATCGAATACATTTTCTGTGTACATAAAACTATGTGTCTATGATATATTTATATAGAGAGATCATGACTTACAAAGGAAGTAAACATAAAGATATAAACAAATAAATCTTTTAAACATTAAGAAATATCTTCTGTTATCTTTATCTTCTTAAGGGAGATCTCGTCTTTCATATATGTTGTCCTAAATCATTCATAAATTCTTCACCAGCTTGTAGAATTTCAATCTGCTAGATTTAGTCCTTATGTTTTATTCTTTTATTTATTTTGTCTCATCAAATCTAGAATCCTAACACTAGACACCGACATGGCTTGCGCTTTGTGGTATGGCGTAACATCCTTTAGTTGATAATGTTTCATGATAAATAAAATTGGCCCAGCAGACTGATTTTTTTAATATTTTTGGGTAGTGACCCAGGACACTGGATGACGCATCTGGGAAGCTTACGGAAGGAATTGAGCTTCAAGAATACATACATAGTTGAGGCTCGAGTTTTCCTCTACTGCCATGTACCCATTATTGTGCCCCATGTCAGCCTGATAACTAAAGCCAAACTATGTTCTTTTGCTTCTGAAAAGTCTGATAAAAACAATGGTGTAATTACAATTTTAAATACTCTCTTCTTTTTTGAACGAATTTTTAAATATACACGCTAAGGAGATATTCCATTGTTCGCCAAACAATAACATGAAACGTGCTTTTGACCCACCCACCAAATTTTTTTAAAAATTACAAAATAGCCCCCCGGGTATTTATGAAACACCCCTGCACTATGCGTAAAATTACAAAAAAATACCATTACTTTAAAAAAACCCGCGCTTCGCGGCGAAGCGCGGGTTACAAACCTCGTTATTAACATGTATATTGGGATTCAGTTAAAAGAAAATTTAATATAAGTTTAATGAAAAAATAACTATAATCACATATATGAGATGCAACTATTTGAATTAAATGTATCTTTATCCATTTAAATGCATCCTAGTTTGTTTGGAAAGTGGTTTGCAAGTGAAAATTAAGCAAAGTAGTACTAGAAAAAAGTTTGATGCACGGAGGACATAAATTACATATGATTCGCCTAACTTGATGAAATGCGTCTAAGTTTTAGCTAAAAAATATATTAGGATGCATATAAAAGATTATAGATCTATCTAATTTAAGTCGATATATCTTTAATATGTGGTCATACTTCTTTCTTATTTTAAGAATTTTTAACAATTAAATCAACAACCTATTTTTTTCTGAATTGCAGAATCTGTCTCAAAATAATTGTCACCGTTTGACTTTGGAATTTTTCTTTTTTAACTTTAACTTTAAATATTTTTGTTTGTGTTAGATAATATTTGATGCAAAATATATGAATAAATTAATTTTTGAATGTATTTTCATTAAGTATTATATAGGGTAAACATTATTTATGAACCATGTACTTTATTCTATGCTCTACCTAAAAATATCATTATCAACCACGAAACCTGTTAATAGCCGGATTTTTTTTGTTACCGGTTTGACCGGTGAAATTTGACTTTCCTTATGCATAATGAGACAAGAACAAAAGTATCTGGTTCATAAATGGTTTTTACCCTTTTTTCATATTTCCACCTCACTTTCCCCTTCAGTTTTTTACCCTCCAAATTTTTTTCTTTTTTACCACCAAATTCTGTAACACGTTCAGTAACATTTCCCTTCTCTTCAAGAAAATGGATTCATACCCAAATGATCAATGAGAACTATCACTTGATATAGATGATTCTGATCTTAGATTAAAAACCCGGTTTCTCGTGTCCCAGCCACTCACACTGTTTGTGAAACATCCACCACAACCTAAAACCCTAATGTTGAAAAGCTGGCTAGGATAATACCCAGTCCTTCGGGTATTGATCAAGCGGCCAAGCTATTAAATAAACGGATATTTATTATGGTGGGGAGGAGTGTGTAATGTAGACACAAGAATATATTGAGAAAGTTGCTAATGTTTCAGTTTTTTCTCCTAAACCATCAATGCATTACTTTAACATTACAATGAGAAACGTGGTTAAGGTTTTATATAAGGATACAATTCCTAAAAGTGGCAGTGGCAGTAGTGTAGGTGGGAGTGGAATGTTAGACGAAGAAGAAATAATGAAATTGTTAGAAAAAGAAGAAATGGCTGAATTGGAGTTGCAGGTTTGTGGGAATGTTACTACTTAAGATCATCAATACAAGTTAGATGAAGAAGCATTAAACCCCGCATTAGAAGAAGCAAGGGAAGAAAGGGTTGAACAAGAGTGGTTGGAGAAATGTCGACAAGAACAAGAGTTGGATGAGGAACATGAGAGACAACTGTTAGGATTGTATTTGTAACTTATCTGCCAAGTAGCTTGTAACAATCCGTATTTTAGGTCATTGTAGGACGTTATTTAATTCACTATTTATTTTAGTCTCGTACACGTTTGCTTTTAATTTTAAATCGTTAAGTAAAATCACGTAAGCTAAAAATTATCATTCAACGTAAATGGGCAACAAACAATTAAATGTTTACGTCAAGCAAGTGTTAGATAATTATTTAGAGGATAATTATTAACTTTGCATATTTTATTTTTATTGGTTACGTAAAGTGTTTACGTTTCGCAATTTAATACATTTAGGCATACTCGAAAGCACCAATACTTATCTACGCTTTAACAAATACCCACAATTATACCCAATACTCAAAAATTACACAATTTCCTTATATATATGTATGTGTGGCCGGATGTATGCATTAGAGAACCAAAGATATTTATTTTGACATTTTAAACCAACATGTGTTAATAAGACTTTCAAGCAAACTCTCTTACTAGGGGTGTGCACGGTTCGGTTTGGGTCGGTTTTGGCCAAAACCGAAACCGAAACCGAATGCTCTGGTTTTTTTGCATAACATAATCGAAACCGTTCGTTTTGTTCTCGTTCAGTTTCTCGGTTTCAATCGTTTTTCTAGTTTTGTTTCTCCGGTTTTTTGCTTCTCAACCCAAACACAATCTGATACTTACCAAGGTGAAGTAAGAAAGTAATTTTTTTTCTACATAAATGCATACCGTACGTCAATGTAATGTTTACACTTTTCAACCCACTAGTAATGTTTACGAAAAGAAAGGCCCTACATCCAACACACTAATTAGTACTATAAAAAATAATATTATAATAAACTAATATTTAATTATTAAACAGTTTCGGTCGGTTCGGTTTTTTATGTTCGATTTTTAAGTCAAAACCGAAAACCGAACCAAAAGGGTTCGGTTTGAAAATATAAAAATCCAACCGACGGTTTCTAGTTCGTTTTTTTGTTTTATTTTTTGGTTTGGTTTTTTTTGTTTTTGATCGGTTCGGTTTTTTCGTTTTTTTGCTCACCCCTATCTCTTACACCATACCAATTATTCTTACACTAGTTCTTACATCAAGCAAACTTCCATACCATTCTTACGTAAGCTCATCTCATTTTCCCTAATTCTATGGATCTTGTTCCTGGATATTTCTAGTATTTAAGTGATCCTATTCCTAGCATTTCACTTGTATCTTTTCACTTAGCAAAATCCTCTCCCTTTTTAAGCCTTATAGCCACGGCAAAACAAACACCCACCTAAAAAATTCATAGCTTTGATTTTCTAAGGCAATACAAGTATACAAGGTTCATTATTAGACATATCTAAGGTGTATTGGAAGCTTGGTTTAGTGTTTAAAAAGGGTTAAACAAGAAAGGTTTAAGATTAGGGTTTGGAATGAGGGTTTTCTAAGTATTGGAAGCTTGGTTTATAGCTAAACTAGGTTTAAGATCTTGTTGTTCAATCCATCCTACTTCATATTAAGGCTCCTAAAACTCTTAATCTCTTTACATTTATGATTTTATGTATATATAATGTTTATATAGTAAATCACCATCTAGGAAACTTAATAACATGTAAAATGGATTTTTTTTCTTGTGATCATGGTTTGATATACGTTTTCATGTGTTATATGGATGTTAAATACATATTGTAATGTAAGTATAAGTATCATCTAAGTGTTGGTTTATTTATAAAAAGTATATATAAACTAGTTACTTTAAAAGTTACTTATTAAAGACTAAAATTAGGCTTAGGATATCAAAATTCTCTACCTAGTTAGAAAGAACTCGATTCCTAAATAGTCAAAGAAGTTTCCTTAATTCCGTAAGCATTTTTGTCAATCTAAGTTTTCATTTAAAGGAATATATCTTAAAAAGTGCAAAAGTCTTAGAGTGCCCTATCCTTGAGAAATTTTCACAAAAGGATCTGGATGATGATTTAGTCGCTCCTGCTAACCGTCTTAAGATAGGGAAATGCAATATCTGACTAAGCTCCAATCTCAATTTCAAGGAACCTACTCTTCAAGTAGTATTAGACGCTCTCAAACTCACTTCCTTCTACAAAGCATTTGAGATCACTGCTGATGTACCAGAAACCTACATGCAAGAGTTATGGGTCACTGCCTCCAGACATCATTCTTTACTTCGTTTCAAGATTAACGGCAAAAGCCATACTGTTAACGTTGACAACTTCAGAGATATGCTCCAGATTTGCCCTAAACTCCCAGGTCAGAAATTTAAAGATCGTCCTTTTGAAGAGGAAATTCTCTCTTTTATTAGAGATCTTGGACACACTGGTGAGATAAAGGTATTATCTGATGTCAATGTTAGTCACATGCATCAACCATGGAGATCATTTGCTGCTATCATCAATAAGTGTCTAAGTGGAAAAACTACTGCTTTGGAAAGTCTTTGATTGTCACGTGCTCAAATTCTTTTGGGGTATGTATCATAACAAGAATGTTGTTTATGTCTACCTGCTGTAGGAAGACTTGGTGTATCAAGTGGAGAACAAGAACTCTAAGAAGAACAATGACATGTGTTATCTACGATTCACCAAAGTCATTGTAGACTACTTCATGGTAAATGATCTGTCAACACCAAGAAGAAACAAGATGTTTTGGCACACTACCAGGGACGACCACATGTTCACCACAATAAGAGTTATCTCTAAACATCAGGTCATACAGATATACGATGCTATTCTTCCTCAACACTTGACCAACCAATCCATGTTGGAGTCCAAAGCTTACAAGAATTATCATGCTTATGCTACTGGTGAGAAGATTCCAAAACCTAAATATGTAAAGAATAAAGCTGATACTTAATCATCTCCCAAGAAGAAGTGTGCTCAAGCTTCTGAAGGCAAAAGACTCAAGACTTCAGCAAAGGTGACTAAACCTGCCAAGAAGAAGCAAACTGCAACAACATCAAAAGCAAAAAGTTTAAATGTGCTATCTGAGGTTGCATTATCTGAAGCTGAACAAATGAAGTTGGCTACCAAGAGAATCAAGACACAATTCCACAGCTCTCACGCTAGTGGTTCAGGTGCAGATGAGGAACTGGTGTCACACCAGGGGTTCCCGATGTACCTACATATGACTCTAAAGATGAGCAGATTTCTTAGAAGTCCAGTGACAAAGACGACGATGATGAAGTGAATATGAGTGAAGATGATGATAATCAAAATGATGCCAATACTGATAATGAAGATGTTGATAATCAAAATGATGCCAATACTGATAATGAAGATGTTGATAATCAAAATGATGACAATGCGAATAATGAAGGTGATGATCATCAAGATGATGATAATGAACAGACTGACTCAGAAAATGATGACGACGACTTTGTTCATCCCAAGTTGTCTACTTTTGATGAAAAAGAAAGACAAGATGAAGAAGAGAAAGAAGAAGAGTGGTCTGATGATGAAGCATATGATGACGAAACTCAAGGAGTCAATGTTGAGGGAGAAGAACTGGATGAAGAGGAGACAAATGAAGGGGATAAAGTGAATGAATTATACAGGGACGTGAATGTCAATCTGGAGGGAAGAGATACTGAAATGACAGATGTTCCACATACTAATGTTTAAGGTACTCAATTAATAGAAGATACTCATGTGATAATAACACCTGCCACTCCTGAAGTTCCACAATAGAGTTCTTTTGTATTGTAACACCCTCAAATCTGAGCAAGCAGCGGAATGTTGAATATCCAAGGGCATTACTTTATGGATCAATAGCACAAGATCTGAGAACGACTACTAAACGTGTCGTTTGAAAAAGATACATTGGATTAACAAAATACTTGTTTGTTACATAAGCCCATGGCTTCAAATTGTTCAACAATATAAATAAATATTTCGGTTTATAACAGTTGTCATCAAAATGTAATAAGACCCAAAATCTTATGTGTTGACTCTTCAATTATTGACTTCTAATGTATCATCGCACCTCGTGCCTTATTGACCTAAAAAAACATGCTTAAAACGTCAACATAAAGTTGGTGAATTCATAGGTTTATCTAAATCAATAGTAGGACCGCAAGATTTTCAAGTGTATGATTAAGCAACACATGCAAACATCATAAAAAGTAATTATGTTTTCCTAAGCTCATGACACTGAAGCTTGACATGTATGAATGAATATATTGCCAATGAATGCCCGTGAATGATGTTTTAACCCGCAACATCCCAAATTCGACATGGTATACGTTCGTTCCTAGTGATAGCTAATCACCCAAACAGGGATTGTCAATCACAAATAGATATATCTATAACATTTGCGCTCACAATCCAGTAATTGACAATTCATGATAAAGGGCTTAGTGGGTTATCGCTACTTAGGCAAACACGTAATCATTGTATAAAATGTACACTTGCATCCAATTTGTAAAACAAAGCATATTCTCACCCCAAGGATGTAAATCATTTAAACAATTGTAAAACATAGGGCTATGAACTTACCTGAGTGAATAGTCCTCTGGAAATGATAATAGATATCCAAGTATGAATCAAACCGTCAAATACCTAAGTAAATACGGCCAGTCTTAGTCTACAATTTTAGGCTAAAGACTCAATGTATAAACTATAATAAATTACTAGTTTATATATATTGTTATCACTTATGTGGTGGTGCACAGGTTTAATGTATTTGTATTCACTTGATGGCCCTTGGGAAGGTATTCGATTTCACTCGTTCTAGTATATGTATAAACGTTTATTAATAAATATCCATATTTATTAACTTGTGGATTAACTTGTATATTATCCGAATATAATCCGTCCGATATGTTAAGTGATTATGAAATCACTTTGGTTTATAAAATACCCTTAGGTTTTGTATAATTACTAAAACAACCCCTAGGTATATAAAATATATACTATTCTACATTTCAAACCCTCGAGTTTCAATAATTTCACTTTTAGTCCTTTAACTTTACAAAGTTACACTTTAGGTCCTTATAGGTTTGAAACAGTCCCCTTAAGTTTTAGAAATGACAAAAACAGTCCCTAACCCTTATAAATTTAGTTATGGCAGTTTTAACCCTTCTAGTTTATAATTTACACTTTTAGTCCTCCGACTTTGTAAAAATTACATTTTCACTCCAATTAAATCCTAACAAGTGGCATTATGTTTAATTAAGGCCAAATAAGCCATTTAAGCTGCCCTGGCTTATAAATAAGCTTTAATGAGCTTGTTTTGGCTTAATGGGCCCATTAAAGTCCATTAAGTGTTCTAAGGGTCCAATTAAGTTTTAAAAAGCACAAATGCATTCGTTAAGCTTATTTAAGTTTGCTTAAGCTGCCAATAAGCTCAGGAGAGCTTATTGGAGCTTATTCGAGCTTATTGGGCTAGCGAGCCCAATAACTCAAACCCGAAACACATTAAAGGTTTTTCTTAGCATTTTAACTTATTTTCTAAACTTGTTAAACTTTCTAAACTACACAAATCAAATTGGCTTATTAATAAGCTTGGATGAGCTTATTGGTCTCGTTGGCCCAACAACCTTTACCGAGAGTTAATACCAAGGTCCATTAAGGTTTTCTTAGTGATTCTAACTTGTTTCCCTTTCTTAAATAGCTTATTAGGGTCTGTTTACTATTCAGCTTATCAAATAAGCAAATAAGCCTTGTTATTAGGCTTGTTGGGCTTGATACCAGCTCGATAAGGGTTCTAGAGGTTTAGGTTTGATTCCTTTGGGTCCAATAGCTTCTTAAGTTTATAACAAGTCTTTTTAAGCTGTGTAAGCTTACGAATAAGCTATTTAAGCTTATTGTGGCTTATGGGCTCGCATTTCAGACATGTCAATAAGCCGTCTAACCCAATAAGGGTTCGAGTTGGTTTCTAGAGTATGCTAAGCCCCATGAGAGTTTGGTGAGCACTTTAGGCTTCTAAATAAGCTCATTGTACTTATTGATAAGTCGTGGCCTTATGGACATGGCATGTTGGGCCTATTAGGCCCAATAGTGGTCGTTTGGATTTTTAACAAAATTAATTATGGCCTGTTAAGTGCTCTAGTGTTTCTTAGGACCCGTTATTATGCTAGTAACCTATGTGAGCTCATTTTAGCACGCATCATGGTCGTATTTATCACATGCAAATGTCCAAGTAGTTAGTGTATACGTTCCCAAGCCAAGCCATCAAGTTTATGTGAAAATTTTATGTGTAGGTTTCATAAAATTCATATGTAAGTGTTAGTATTCATGTTGGTTTCCACACTTCACTTAGACGAAACCGCTTAAGCCTTAGCTTGTCATTAAATCACGTTTTACATGTTTCATTATATTCTAGTACTACACAAGTCGTGTACAAGTATGCATATGTGCGTATGACATGCATGCTTTGCATTTAGTATGTACATGCTCATGTTAGTTTGTTTTTTACAAACTAACATGACCCAATCGACTAGGAATCAAGAAAACAATTATAATATGAATGTGTACAAGCTTTGAACGCGACTTACAATGGTCCTAGTGATTTGTTTCGAGTTAGGAAGGCAACCCGAAGCGATACACCCCAAGCCCTAGCTTGAACCCGAGTATTACCTTGCCTTCAACCCCTTAAACATATGACCCGAGCTAAATGATCCCTAAATTATAACTTAGAATGCTTGCTTGCACTTTGTGGTGTTGTGTCTCGGTTGTGATGAACCCGAAACCAAAAGAGAAAGAATATGGTTTTGATTGAGAGAGTTTGTGAGTTTAAGAGTTGTGAGAAAATGTTTAAGGTCAAGTGGGAGTGAGTTTATATAGGCTTAGGAATTTGTTAGCTCCTCTAGTTCTAATCCAAAGCCAAACCGTGCCCTATATAGTGGTTTTGAGGTTTCTAGTTAGCTCAAATGGTTTTCCTATTAAACCACCTAGTACAAATCCTTAATTACAAGATAGTTGTACATGATTTGCTAAGATTATGAAATCTTAAGGATTTGTATGCATACACACATGTAGTCGTGGTCTAGGGGGTAAAAGAGAAGCAAATTGGTTAATGTCCAATGTGTAATAGGTTAGTGGAGACAATTAGGACTATCATTAATTAACTAGGAGGTGTACAAGTACTTTAGGATCATTAGTAGGATTTTTAGTTATGTGTATGTGTGTAACCGGCCCCTATTGGGTCACATACACAAAATTTATTTAATTTTTGTGTTAAGGTTTTAAAAGTGGGTATTGGTTTGAGTCTAGGTAAGTCTAGGTATTTCTGGGGTGTGTCCGAATGTATTTTATTGCGAAATATAACCCTTTTACGTAACCAATAACAATAAAACACGCGAAGTTAATAATTATCTTCTTAATAATTATTTATTACTTGGTGGATGTAAACCTTAATTTATTTGACGACCATTTACATTAAATGGTTATTTCTAGTCTACGCGATTTAGCTTGAAAGCAAAATTAAAAGTAAATGCGTATCGGATCAAAATAAATAGTGACAAATAATAGGAGTCGTAAAATGACCTGAAATTGAGAAATGTTATTAGGCTTCATTTCCAACATGCTCAACCCTAATCCGGATACAGGTATTGACTCCATTCTTAATCTGAACATGGAGTCAACTTCTCTGGTAGATGTTCCTGTCACTACGAATGTTGAAATGCCTCCTTCATCTGTAACAACACTTCCTCCACCACCCATCCCTTTCATTCAACCTCAGCAACAAACACCTGTTTCAACACCAACAATTGTTCCAAGTACCTCACTACAAAATCTTCTAACCTTTGGTTCCTTATTCAAGTTTGAAGATAGAGTTAAAGCTTTGGAAGACGACTTCTCTGAATTTAAACAAACAAACTAATTTGCTATTGCGGTTTCTTCAATTCCCGACATTGTTGATACGTACCTTGCTAACAAGATGAATAAAGCCGTAAAATTAGCTGTACAACTTTAGTTAGACAAACTTAGAACCGAAGCTCAAGTAGACAATGAAGATTTCATCAATAAAATTGATGAAAATATGAAGAAAACCATCAAGGAGCAAGTTAAGGTACAAGTTAAAGAACAAGTCTCCAAGATTTTACCAAAAATTGAGAAGTTTGTAAATGACCAACTTGAAGCTGAAGTTCTGACTCGTTCATCTAATAAAGCTAAGACATCTCATGCTGTAGCAGCAAACCTCTCTGAACTCGAGTTGAAGAAGATTCGCATTGATAAGATGGAGAATAATAAATCAATTGACAGATCAATTCAGCAGAAGACTCTCTATAAAGCATTGGTTGACGCTTATGAAACTGACAAAGACATCCATGAAACATATGGAGATATTGTCACGTTTAAAAGACGAGGAGATGATGAGGATGAAGACGAAGAACCCTTCACTGGATCAAACCGAGGGTCCAAAAGAAGAAGAGCTGGAAAAGAACCTGAGTCAACTAGTGCACCAAAGGAGAAGACTTCCATGTTAACTGGCAAGTCTAAAGAAAGGTCCAAATCTCATCAAAAGTCTACCGGCAAGTCTACTCAAGCAAAAGAACCAATACACGCTGTCGAAGACTTGGAAGAACCCACATATTAGGAGTTCGATACAGGATTTACTGAAGATCAACCTGTTGATGAGACCACTTAGCATCATGATTGGTTTCAAAAACCAACAAAACCTCTAACTCCTGACCGTGATTGGAACAAGACTTTGCCTGCTAAACATGGACTAGTTCAACCTTGGATAAGCACTTTAGCTCGGAATGAAGATCCTCGTGATTCATTTAATGAACTGATGGACACTCCTCTAGACTTCTCAACATTCGTGATGAATCGGCTCAAAGTTGATACTCTGACACCAGAATTATTAGCCGATCCAACATACGAGTTAATGAAAGGTTCGTGCAAGAGTCTGGTAGAACTTGAATATTTCCTTAAAGAAGTCTGCAAAGCAACTACTGATCAACTAGACTGGAACAACCCCGAAGGACATCAATATCCACATGATCTTCGCAAGCCCTTACCATTAATACCTAATTCACGAGGTCGTCGAGTAATACCTTTTGATCACTTCATCAACAACGACCTTGCGTATCTAAGTGGTGGTAAATCAAGTCAAACTTATGCAACTTCAGTGACAAAGACAAATGTTGCCGATTATGGACACATCAAATAGATTGAAGACTTCGTCCCAAACTCGATGTGAAGTCAAGTGCTGATTGTCTACGACAAACATGCACTATGAGGCATCTCTCATTAGGGGCGAAAATGTCAACAATTCTATGGATTTGCTGTAAACAGGGAATCTGCTCGTGATGTCTACTCCAGACACAGAATCTTTGCTGTTATAAAGCTTAAGATTGTCGAATGGAACAATTACAAACATTTGGATTGGATCACTATTCATAGAGATGACGACAAGCTGTACACATTCAAAGAAGGCGATTACAACAGACTTCACCTTCAAGATATCGAAGACATGCTGCTTCTTCTTGTTCAAGGCAAGCTGACAAATCTCAATGTTGAGGAACGTCTAGCTTTAGGTGTCTCACTGCGAATGTTTACAAGAAGCGTTGTCCTTAGAAGGCATGTGGAAGATCTTCAATTAGGTGTCGAAAGTTATTAAAAGAAGCTCAACCTCACAAGTTCGGATAAGTATAGATCATATCTAAAACGTAAGATACCATATATAGCATACTCCAATCCTAAAGGCTTCATATACCAGAATAAAGACTAGAAGAATAGATTGATACGTATTGATGAACTCCATAAATTTAGTGATGGTACACTCAATGATGTTCGGTCTGCTCTTGATGATATTCTGAAGAAAATTCGGATGGAGTACTTGCCTCAAACAGTCTAGAGAAATATAGACTGGGAAAGAACAGGAGCTATGATCTAGGCTATTGATCGACAACTCAGGAACAGAAGGTTAATGAGGAGCCTGGAAAAATTCATTGGTAGGAGATTATACGGGGGGAGACCTTTGATAAGTGCTTAATTACACATATCTTTTACCTCCAAAAACGAGCTTAAATGACCAAAAACAGACAAAAACTGCCAAATATATGTTTGTTTTGCATTTGTATTGTGCAGGAAGTGGATATCAACAAAAAGACAGAAAACCAAGCCAAAATGACAAAACTGAGCATGGAATGGAAAAGACTGTGCAGAATCAAGGCCAAAGTCCAAAAATACCAAAGTCAGAGTCAATACTGAAGAATCAGCAGTCAAACCGGAGCCGGAACTGAAGAATACTATTGAATGCAATCTTAACCCATCAATTGACAAAGACTGTGAAGACTTTGAAGGCCCAATCCTAGCCCAGTTACAGCCAATCTCAGCCATTGTACACACAAAACCCACTTCATAATCTTATTGGGCTTGAAAAAGCCCAATAACCAAACCTGTACCTTATTGGGCCCAGACACACTCAATTGGGCCCAATACAAGCCCAATACCCTTTTTATAAAACTCAAGGACCAAAAATGTAAATTTTAAAAACCTTGTTTTATAATTAAAAATGAAAAAAATAAAGAAAAGGGCCAAAAATGCCAAGTTTGAAAGTTGTTTTAAAAAGAAAAAAATAGAAAAATAAAACACAAGGGCTGTTTTGCAATTTTCCAAACTTCCCTTTTTTATTAGTTATAAAAACCAGAGGGACCATTTTTGCAATTTGCCAAAACCTCTTTTATTCTTTTAGTTATAAAACCACAGGGACTAAAGCTGTCACTTTCCAAACCTTCATTATAACTGAAAAAGCTTAAAAAAGGAAATGAAAAGAGAGAGAAACATGAGGGACTGTTTTTGCCTCTTCCCCATACTTTTC